>JAVJIF010033257.1:0-111392 GCA_038442645.1 Agave tequilana | reverse complement strand
ATTTGAGACACACATGTTATATGAACCCATATTTAGTGTTCTCACCATTTGTTTAGCTATATGTACATCATGAATCTAATACATGTGAATTTACATAGTAATCATGTTTTGGTTTTATCATGATGAGTTTTAGCTTGATGCTTCATGTGGTGATAACATGTTTAGAGGTAGATTTTATCAAAACTTGCATGTATGCATGTACACATAGTGAGAACAAATTGACTTTTATATGTTGCACTTCATGCTCATTTGTACCCACTATATATACATGTATAAGCTAGTTTTGATGATTCCTTCATTTATACTTGCTATGCCTATTTTCATGTTTTTATTTCATGTATATGTATTTTGAATTCAAACCTAATAAAATATACATGTATACCCATGAGTCTTTTGCCTTCATGCAAATACTTTTAATAGACTCGTTTACGGTTGGGATATGTATGTATATTGTTAAATTTGGATGAATCATACATATACCTAGAAGTTTGATAAAAGAATTTGATGAATCTTTGCTTGTTTTATATAGCAAAATAATATTCGTGTTTGTTTGATACTTCATGTTTTGATATATATGTTAGATGTTAGTTTCATTAAGACTAGGATTATATTTGTACATATGATGGGCTACAAACAAATCTATATATGTTTGGGATTGAATGCTTTTGTTCCCATTAGATGTGCTAGTATAGTCTAGTTTTGATGATTCATACATTTTAAACTTGTATTCCATTTTGGTATTTGTTTTTATGATTATGAGTTTTCATTTCATGTATATGTGTATTTTGCCAAACTTGAAGATATACATATATACCCCTTGAGTCATTTGCCCTTCATGCAAATATCTATTATGGACTCAAAGTGTGTTTAAGGGATATGTATGTATACTTCTTGTGTTGACAAATCATACATATACCTTGAAAAGAATTGTATCAATTGTTTTAATGAAAAGCTAAATTTTCATACTTTTATGCTTTTCATGTTTTCTTTGAATTGGTATTTAAACTTCAGTATATGTTTTACCTTGTCCAACTATTAGATATACATGAATATCCTTTTTGAGCCACGTGCCTTCATGCATATATCCTTGTGGACTCGTTTGTATCTTGGATATGTATGTATACTTTGGTTTGTATTAGACATACATATGCCTTGAAGATTAAATAATATTAATTTTTAGTTTTCTTGTTTAAAGGAATAATTGAACTTAATTGAACAAATTTTCATGATTGTGATCTCCATACTTGACTTGTACACTCACATTTATTATTTGCTCATGTTTTGTTTTCATGAGACATTTTTATGCTTAATTGGATTAGAGTGTTGATATCATGTGGATTTCATTTTTATGAAAAATGATTTGTATTTATTCCTTACTTGAAGGATTTCGTACTAGTTAACAAAACTTTTCATTTTAACTAGTTCGTATTCTTCGTTATAATATGAGATATACACTTGACCCTATTCTTTCAATTGGTATCATTGAACACTTTCAATTGATATCAATTTTGATCTTTTTGTATACTCATATATGTTTTATATATGTATGCTTACTCTTTCAAGAATATCAATGTCAATTGGTATCTAATTTTCATACGTATATATGCTTGTTTATGCTAAGCTTAAAAAAAAATTCTCTATTGTTTGATTTGTTTTCAATTGGTATCATAACAAGCTTATGCATATGTTTAGTTGGTATTTCATAAAGGGGGAGAAAATTTGATGTTGTCTTTCAATTGGTATTTGATTTTCACTCCCTTACTTTATGTTAAAATATAGTTTCAAATTGGTATCATATGTTAAAAGAACACATTTCTCTTAATGATATCAAGATGTTTTGTTAAATGTTTTAAATTGGTATCTCAAAATTTTGTTTAAGAAAAACATATTTATTACATTGCCTATATGTGTATAAATTCATGTTGAGTGTATCTTGTATTGAAGAGCTTGACAACTCTTCCTTATGTGGTACACGTGTGTAGGGGAGCTTCACATCTCCTTTTATGCATTACATATTTTGTGTTATGTGAATTAGGGCGTGTCTTCCTTTCTTCATGTAACTCATATGTGTAGGGAAGCTAACTTAGCGTCTTCCTCTTCATGAATGTATAGCATATAACATTTATTAATCTTTGTTTATCTTCATTTGGTATCTAGATGCTTCATTGACATATTTTTAATGATATCATGTTTGTAGTCACCCCTTATTGACTTTGTTTTTGTTTTAGACAAAAAGGGGAGACCATTGTTTGCATTGTTTTGATTGACATAAAAAGGGGGAGAAAAATTTTTACCCCTCATTTTATTTATAGTTTTTGAATGTTTACCCTTTGTTGATGATTGACAAAAAGGGGAGAATTATTTGTGAGTTTTATATATATGCATAGTTATGTTTTTTTTTTTTGCATATATTAAGTTTAATATAGTTTAATGTATGTTTATTGGTATCTAGAGCATCTAGAAAATGTTTATTTGTTAATTGGTATCTCGAGCATGCTTTGCTTTATATATTTCATTGGTATCTAGAAACTTTATTGTTTATGCATATGTGCATTCATGTTTTTAAGAGCCTTCATTGCATATTATTATGTTTATTTGGCTATGCATGAGTTAAGGGGGAGCTTCTTTGAAGCTTTACTTTAATCCATGCATATATAACTCCATGAGTTTTGTCATCATCAAAAAGGGGAGATTGTTGGCCCAAAGGCCTTCCACCCTAGTTTGATGATGATTAACTCATGTAGTTATGTTTACTAATAATCTTGTATTGTTTAAGTTTCAGATCATTAACCAAGATATTAGTTTGGTGATAGCTTCAACAAGAGGTGTTTGGAAGCTTATCATGGTGATTCCGGTGCCAAAGCTTAAAGATCATACCTTGCACTCGGTGGATCGCGTTTGGGAGCAAGTCTTCTGATGGCTCAAAGACTTAGGTATCCTAGTTTAGATAGTGTGTTAGATCCATTTGTAAAAATTAGAATAGTATGATATGCTCAAGTACACAAACACACACGTTTTTATGTTTTGGATTTGGTTTTCATGAATAGTAGATCAAAACAAGTTTACTTTACTTCTATGTATATTAGATATGTTCTAGATATACATACATGGTTTAAACGTGCTAAACAAACTTATTTTGATATCCCTATTCATGTGTTGAAAAACCAAGTTTGATAAAAATACAAGTTTTGTTTTTGATAAAAATGGCAAGACACAAAAATGAATTGATATGTTGATATATGTCTTGAAATTTTTATCACTTGTTTATGTTTCAATACAAAAAGATAAAACAAGTTTTATAGAATTTTTGAAGTGTTAAAAGATTTCTAGAAAATATTTCTAACTGTTTTTCTGACCCATAAATCTGTTCCAGGCTTCAACCAGTCGACTACTAACCTGATTAGTCGACTTGGCTGAAGTCCGGTCGACCGGGCCGGTCGACCGGACGTGCACAGATCTGTGCACGTTGGCAGACTTG
This sequence comes from Agave tequilana, assembly GCA_038442645.1. Lineage (NCBI taxonomy): Eukaryota > Viridiplantae > Streptophyta > Magnoliopsida > Asparagales > Asparagaceae > Agave > Agave tequilana. The sequence goes on along the minus strand of JAVJIF010033257.1, from coordinate 107,914 downwards.
GGACGGTCGACCGTACCGGTCGACGGGCCGAGAGCTCTGCTCTCTGTTTTTCCTTGGGTCGACCGGACGGTCGACCGCTGCAGAGAGTTCTGCTCTCTGTTTGTTTCGGTCGACCGGCGGTCGACCGGTAGCTTCAACGGGTCAAATATGACCGTTGGACGGTCGGTCGACCGGCGGTCGACGTTGCCTGTCAGAGCTGCCAGCTCAGCTCTAACGGCTAGTTTCTGTTTTGGCCTATATAAACCCCATCTCTTGGGATTTTGGCTAAGGTTTCAAAGAGAAAAATTCCAGACTTTCTCTAGTGTTTTAAAGAGTTTTAAAAAGTTTTTAAGTCAAAAAGATTTCATCTTATTTGTTTTTTGGGTTTTTGGAAAATCAAAGAAAGCTAGGGTTTTGGGAGATTGTTTTGTTTTCGTTTTCTATCATTTACAAGTGATTCTCAAGTAGATTTTCTTTGTTGCTGTTTCCAAAAAACCCTTGTTTCCACACTTGAGCTATCACCTATCCTAATCTATTAGGATCTTGTTTTGTGGAAAAAGAAAAGAGAAAAGAAAGAAAGATTGTGTTTGTGGTCTTTGTAACCACTTATTGTAAACCCCTTACTTTTGTGAATCCCTCTTCGGTAGAGGTGATCGGAGTGGTATTGGTTTGGATCCCTCTTAGGTAGAGGTGATTGTGTTGGTTGTGAGCCTCTTCGGTAGAGGTGGTTGTTGGTTGGTTGTTGGCCTCGGTGGAGGTTGTTGTTTGAGAGAGGAGTTTGGTACTCTAGTGTTGTAACAAATCCTTCTCGGTGAAGGTTCCCCGGTGGGAGTCCTCGGTGGACGTTGATAGTGGATTGGAAATCCTACACGGTGGTGTAGGCGGGGATGTAGAGCAAGGTGCTCGAACTCGAAACATATCTTGGTGTTTGCGTTTTGATCCATTGTCTCTCTAACTCTCTCTCTTATAATTGTGCAAAGCATCATACTTCATATCATATCATACTGCTTGTGTTGAGCATTTCATATTGCCATAGCATATTATATACATTGCTTGTGTTTCCATTGCATGATTCATATTGCTATATCCTTGATTGCTTGGCTTGATTGTGTGTGCACATTGCTTGGATTGCTTGTGTGTGTGTGTCTAACTTATACTCATCCAACAAGAGCTTCACATAGCGCCTCAACCCATTTCAAGGGGAATCAAGAGGAGTTAGTCCAGAGCCTCGCAAGGGGAATTCGGCTACACTTGTTGTATGTATTAGTTTGTGCAACATTTGCATCAGCTTCCGCATTTAGAGCATTAAGTTTTTCATTAGTCTTAGATTAGCATTTACACCTATTCACCCCCCTCTAGGTGTCTTTTCATCTAGCCCTTATTTATAGCCACAGAGTCCCTGGATTTAAGAAAACCCTGATTGAATTCGATCCCATCTAAAAAAGGAATCCGAATCCCAAAAAGCAGCAGAAAATGCGACTGTCGGTCGACCAGCCGATCGACCGACCCATGCCACGGTCGACCGGCGCGGTCGACTGACCCAACCGAGAGCTAAGGCATGTCAGTCGGTCGACCGGGCTTGTCGATCGCTCTCTTCCACGGTCGACCGGGCGGTCGACCAGATGATCCTGTGCACGTCATGCACGCTGGTCGACTGGGCGATCGACCGGCCTTCTCCACCGGTCGACCGGGGCGGTCGACCGGGAGCACAATCTAGCCTGCTCAATGCATTGCTCTTGCTCTTTGATTCCGATCTCTGTGCTAACTTCCTCTACTCCCCTATCTCCTCTCTCCCTACAATTCTCCACCTCAGTGAAGTTTTTTTAAATCTGAGCCGATCTCCAACGAACTCCAGTGTGGCGCCCCGATCCGGCGGGTACGGGGACGCCACTGCGACGTACATGCGCAGGGCGATGGTATCATCACGTATGTACTCTAAGCATCAATACAACACAATACATGGATCAGAGTGCGAAAATACGTGGTGTCACAAAATAGTACAAGTACTTAGTCATCACAAATAGTGACATAATATTACATCAATATTACATCACTAGATAGTACAAAAGTAGACGCTACAGGATATAAAAGATAAAGACTCACGAGCTGAAAAAGAGAATCTCGCGAGCGGGGAAGACGGATGGAACTACGGCTGATCCGCCTGCTCCTCGAAATAGGCCTGATCCTCAGCTGAAGGGTCCACCTCGGTCCAACCTGCTAAATCTGAACATACAAATCTAGGGTTGTTAGTGGGCAACCCAGCGAGTGTGAAAAGAAGCCAAGTGGCAAGTATAAATAAAAGTAAGTGCATCAGGTCAAGTATAATGTACCCAAATCAATAAGCATGAAATAACCACAATAAATAGTGAAATATGGAAACGACATTAAAATTTATGTGGCATGAAATAAAGCAAGTGTAGCAGGTCAAACATCATGTAATCAAATTAGCAAGCATGGAGAACTACAATAAATAGCAAGTATGGAAATGACAATAAAATTTATGTAGCATGAAGCCAATTATCAAGTTATTATTAAGACTCGTTCAATTTGTATGTTTCGGTATATGACCGGTGCCATATACTTCCGCATACAAGCCGAGCGAGGTTGGTTATTAGAAATTGATGGGGAATGACGAACCATGTTTAGAATGGGTCCCGTGCATGCCTAGAACAATGGTCCAGGAGTATCCGGTACTGAGCCGGAACGTACCGCTAGGCATCGGGACTTACTATATGCCCGAAGGTCTTTGTATACGCCCGAACAAGAATAGATGTCACCGTTCCCCACAGGATAAACCCAGGGGATTATAGCACACCCGCAGGCAGGCAAGGGGGTAGGGGTGCCAGTACACCCCTCGAAAACGCCTGGTGGCCTCCAGGTCGAATCCAACAGGAATAGTTGTACAACATATGTATGGGCACCATAAACACAGAAGTTATATCGATACCTATCAATTTCTCCCATCTTGGTGTAACAGTCTCAAATAATAATGTCTACAGGGTATTCACAAAAGTACAATATCCATGGCTATCCTAATACGGGGGTCAACAGGAGTATAATATCAGGAGTAATGTCAGGAGTCTCCCTATTTCAGGGGTTCAAGTATACAAGAGTTCAGGAGTATAGGAGTTCAGGAGTATCAAATATCTGGTAATAATATAATAGTCATGCCAAGTCCCCATAAAAGTGATAGTCATGAATATGTCATATAATACAGGTATCAGGGGTGGTAGTGTTCGATCAAGGGTCATAATATCAAGTCAATGTACTTATACCACACGAGAGCATATCATATACCAGGTGTCAGGATCATGTGTCAAGTATGACATATATCAAATACCGATGTCTAAATATCAAGTGCCGATACAAATACCGAGTACCAGTGTAAATACCGAGTGCCAGAATCATAAATCATATATCAAGTGTAACATGCCAAGTGTCAGTGTAAATACTGAGTGCCGGTGTAAATGCCGAGTACAACATCATACATTAACTCACATATCATGGTAAAACTACAGTAGCAAGTGCTAGGAATGTTAAAATATTCACATATAGATATCATGCTATAAATACAAGAGCATTATTTTTAAGTGTATTAAAAAGCACTCGCCTGAAACCGGATGAAATACCGGTTAAAAATCCGGAAAATCGGCGATCCGCACGAGCAATCCACTAGCCCGTAATTGTATATTAAAATATATAAATATAGATATATAAAATATAAATATTAGAGAGGGAGTGAGAGGGGGGAGAGAAAGGAGAGAGAAAGTTGTAGGAAGGAGAGAGAGAAAGAGAAAGAAAATAGGGTGATTTTTAGAAAAGAAGTATGAATTAAAAGGGGAGGGGTAGGGTTGTAAATATAGGGAAGTAATTTTAGGATGAGGGGATGGGTATTTTAGGAATGAGGGAAAAAGTGAGTTTTATTTAGGGAAAAGAAATGAAAAGAAAGAAAGAATGGAAAAAAGAAAGAAAGAAAGAAAGGAAAAAAGAAAAAGGAGGGGAGGGGGTGGTCAGCGGCGGCCGGCTGCCGCCGGCGGCCTTGGGGTGGCGGCGCGCCACCGGAGGTGGTGGGGGGGCGGCGCGCGCGCCTTAGGGGAGGGAGTGGGAGTTGGAGTGGTGAAGTTGTGGTTGGGTTGTTGGTGGTGGTGGTGGAGGTGGAGGTGGTGATGGTGATTGGTGGTGGTGGTGGTTGTGGTGGTGGTGGTGATGATTGGAGGTGTTGGGGAGTTAGAGGAGGAGGAGGAGGTGATGATGGGGTGGTGGAAGTGGAGAATTTGGTGGAGATGAGGGTGAATTTTGGAGAAGAGAAGGAAGATGAGGAGATGGGTTATGTTGAAATTGAAGATGATGGAGGGTTGTTGGAGGTTGAAGGAGGTGGTGGAGTGGAGAGGGGGTTGTGGGTGGCCAGCCGAGGGGCGGCCGGCGGCGGCGGTGGTGATGGTGGAGGAGGCGGCCATGGAGAAGGAGGAGTAGTGGATTTAGTTTGTTGAAGTGGTTAAGATGAAATTTGAAATTAAAAATGAAAAGAGAAGGAAGGAGTGAGAGGTTTTTAATTGAGTGGAGGGAAAATTGAGATGATGAATGGGGATGGAGGGGGGATGGGCTGCAGCAGCAGCCCATCATGCCTCTGCAGTTGCTGCTGCGGCTGTGGAGCAGGGAACCAAGGTATGGGGGGGGAGTCAAAGTGGGGAGAAAGAAAGAAAAAGAAAGTAAATTAAAGAAAAAGGAAAAAAATAAGGAAAAGAAAGAAAATTAGTTTAAAATTTTTTATTATTAAATAAATTATTTATTATAATTTTTGAAAGTACAAAGTAGAGCAATAGAGAAGGAAAAAGTACGAAAAGATAAGACCGGTTAATTAATATTATTATTTTAATAAGGCGAAAATTTGACCGTTTCAGAAACGTTCCGAAAAATTCTCAAAAATAGTAAATATTATTTTAAGATATTTGGTAAAATTGGATTCGAGAAATTCGATATAGTTTTTAAATTAAAAATCTTAAAATCTTCTGGCGATACCGGCCGACACCAGAATCGGTCAAATTTTGATAAATTTAGAAAAATCTCAAAAAAAATGTATTTAGATAGAAAATAAAATTCTAAGAAGTATTGTGAAAGCTGTTTTTATAAATTCAATCCATTTGAAAGCTAAAAATCCGGGAATCAGTCAGCGATGCCGACCGACACTAGTTTTGGAGATTTTGCAGAAAAATTCTGAAAAATTCTAAAAAATCATGATAAATCTAAAATATTAGAAAACAGTGTTTGAAACTGAAATCGGTCAAATCGGACTTACAGAAAGGTCAAATCGGGCTCTCGCTGGTACTGGGTTCTTGGTCCGGGTCAGGGCTTGCTCTAGGTCTGAGAATTCAGATTCGATACATAGTAATATAAGCAATCACAACCCACGAACACACATACAGGAAGAAAATTGAACAATACGGTCGAAAAATTTTGGGACACGTATCAGGGTACGTATCCGGGATCGGGATGCTACAATCTACCCACCTAACAAAAATTTTGTCTTCGAAATTTCTATAAGGAAGGAGATGAACATGGAAATAACGAATTGATAAGACAAGATATGGAGTACATGAGAAAATTTACCACTCAAGGCTCGAATAGATGAGGGTAACGGTCACGAATAGATGAGGGTAACGGTCACGAATGACGTCTTCCCGCTCCCAAGTTGCTTCTCTCGGACTATACCTGTTCCATGAAACTAGCACCAACGGGATGGTCCGATTCTTCAGGGTCTTGACACTTCTATCCACAATAGCCATTGGTTGCTCAGTATATGATAAATCTGGCTGCAACTCCAACTCAAAATAATCCAATACATGGCTCTCATCCCTGATGTATCTTCTCAGCTGTGACACATGGAACACATTGTGCACTCGATGGCGGCAGTACCAATCTGTAGGCCACTTCTCCTACTCGCTCCAATATCTCAAACGGGCCTATATACCTCGGACTCAGCTTCCTACGTGCACCAAATCTGATCACTTCCTTAGTCGGAGATATCTTCAGAAACACATGCTCTCCCACCTGGAACTCCAACGGTCTTCTATTGGAATCTGCCCAACTCTTCTGTCTGTCCTGTGTCGCACGAAGATGATCTTGGATGGTTCTGATCTTGTCCACTGCCTGTACTATCACATCCGGTCCCAGATGCCTTCTCTCACCAACTTCATCCCAACACAATGGTGATCTGCATCTCCTGCCGTATAGGGCTTCAAACGGAGCCATCTTGATGCTTGCCTGATAACTGTTATTGTAGGAAAACTCTGCCAAATGTGGATGGTCTTCCTACGATCCCTTGAAGTCTATCATACAAGCCCTCAACATGTCTTCTAGGATCTAATGGTCCATTCGGACTGCCCATCTGTCTCTCGATGATAAGATGTGCTGAACTTCAGACGGGTCCACAAACTCTCTTGAAGGCTCTCCCAGAAGCGAGATCTGAACCTCGTGTCTCTGTCCGACACGATACTAACAGAACTCCATGCAGTCGAACAATCTCCCTCATATACTTATCTGCCAGAAGCTCCGTAGATTGTCCCACTCTGAATGGTATGAAATGTGCTGACTTAGTTAGATGGTCAACGACTACCCATACTGCATTGTTCCCCTTTGGACTGCGGGGTAGAGCGGTGACAAAATTCATATAACGTGCTCCCACTTCCATTCTGGTATTGGCAAAGGCTGTAGTAATCCATCTGGTCTCTGGTGTTCAGCCTTCACTTGCTGACACACTAGACACTTCGCCACATATTGTGCGATCTCTCTCTTCATTGCATTCCACCATAAATGTTGCTTCAGATCCTGATACATCTTAGTTCCTCTAGGTGTATAGAGTAAGCTGAGCTGTGAGTCTCAGCTAAAATCTTCTGTCTAATCTCCCCTGAGGCACACAAATTCTGCCCTGAAATAGAGTGCACCATCAGTATGTATGCAAACATCTGACCTCAGCTCCGCTTCCACTTGCTCTCTGAACTTCAGCAATCTGGGATCTTCTCTCTGAGCTTCCCTGATCTCCTCCATCAATGTCGGCTGGATCTGAAATGCCGTCAACTGCACGGATCCATTGGCCCTCTGAATCACCATCAAATCTAGTCGCCTCATCTCCTTGAGTAGCTCCTCTTGCTGAGTGGCAACATAACCATGTTAGCTTCAGGTCTTCTACTTAGTGCATCTGGCACAACATTAACCTTGTCAGGATGGTACTGCATATCTATATCATAATCTACCATCAACTCAAGCCATCGTCTATGCCTCATATTTAACTCCTTCTGAGTGAAAATATACTTCAGGCTCTTGTGATCAGTGTAAATCAACACTCGGTCACCAAGCAGGTAATGCCTCCAAATCTTCAACGCAAAGATCACAGCTGTAGACTATCAAAAAATTACTACGGAAAAAGCATCAGACGCGAACCTCCTAGACACGGAGGTCGCGTTCTAATGCCAGACGCGGAGGTGGCGTTCCAATGCCAGACGCGGATCCCGCGTTCCAACCTCTGACGCGGAGGTCGCTAGACGCGGACCTCGCGTTCTAATATCAGACGCGGAGGTCGCCAGACGCGGACCTCTCGTCCTTTGTCAGACGCGGACCTCAGCCAGCTCCGCGTCTTAACTCAAACGCAAACCTGAGTAGCTCCGCGTTCCAACACAGACGCGAGCCTATGAGCTCCACGTCTCAAAATCAGAGTAAAATCTGCGTCCAGCGCGAGACCTGTATTTCTGCTATAACTGACAGCCACGAACTTGATCAGTTACACCCCATTTTCTCTCCACATAATAGGGAATAACTTCCCATTATGGAGAGATTTAAGGAGTTGGTTACCCCAATTTCTCTATAAATAGCTATGAATAGCTAGAGAAGAGAAGGAACCCAGGGGGAGGGGACCTCTTCTAAAAGAGGCGCTGAAAGGGGACCTCTAAAAAAAAGGGGCTGAAGAGGAGAGTCCTGGTGGAGGAATCCAAGAAGCCATAGGTAGGGGGGAGAGCTACCTCCCCAGAGTTCGGTCTTGAAGCGCTTGAAGCCTAGAAAGAGTTCAACTCGTTCTGTTAACTTGTTGAGTTCAAGTTCTTTAAATCTCTTTGAGATTCCATTACTGATAGGAGCTGTGCTACTCTACTAGTAGATTCAAAGAAAGGATTCCCAAGAGATCTTGACGTCCGGCCGGTCAACGGGGAACAAGACTCACTCTCCACAGCCACGTGAAGAACCCAGTTTTAAATAAAGAGGAGAATCAATCAAGAGATTCCCTCTCTTTTGTAATCGGATTGTATCGTTGTAATCTTCTATTCAATTAATAGAAATTTGCAATTGTGATCTTTTCCGACGCAAACAAAAGATGGCGACCCCGCTGGGGAAAATGATCTTTCTCAGCCAACGAGAAAGTAGTGGCGCAAGCTGACGTCAAGATGATTGGATTCACAGTCGAATCGCTTGTGATCGAATTTGACTAAGAGAAGTTGAACTCTCCCAAAGCTTCGGGGGTCTCCCGTGGAAATAACATGTTAGCCCCAACGTCTTTTCAGAGACCCGCGCCATGACCCACGGTTAAGATGGCAATAGAGACCAATCTCTCCTCCATCCTTTTATCAAGACACTTCCAGTTCCGGATGCCGGGGGTTCTCAACAACCTCGGCGACTCAATCGGAATGCCGAGAGACTGCAAAGGCATTGCACTCATCGTCAGCAAACAGGAGTAATTGCAACAGCATATGTGGCCCGCATCAATGTCTCCTACGAGACCCGCGAGGCCAATAATGATGAAGGCAAATCTTGCCGCAAAACTCCTCCCAAGGCTCAGCGAACTCAATTTGCAGGGGGTTCGCATCAACTCCTGCGAGCCAAACGGATTGCTGATCGTCGATAAAGACGTCAAGTTCACCATCAGTAAACACAGCTCGCTTTCACCCCCGCGTTTGGTACCAAACGCGAAATTCGCTTTCAGCCCCGCATTTCTGCAACAAAACGCGATGCTCGCATTTACGAGCTGCGCGTTTTAGCGCCAAAATGTGAAGTTCACGTCCAGCCTCAAGCTGTGCCAAAACGCGAGAACGCGCGACCCACGTTCAGCCTAAGGCCGCACCAATACATGACCTTAGCGTGCGAGAGTCGCTGACAGTGTTAAAGGATGACCTTCGCGTTTCTATTCAAAAGCGCAAGACACGCGTTTAGCAGGAGGCTACACCAGAATGAGATCATCGCGTTTCACTTCAGAAACGCGAGGTTCGCGTTCAGCCCCAAGAGGCCATGTTCAAATATGAACTTAGAAGCTCTCATCCCATGGGTTCGATTGCCATTGCGACACACGATCCCACAAACAATCTCAACGCTGCTCCGACATCGACACACGATCTCCGCCAAACAGCAACTGATGCCCTTGGAATCACCAGATGATCCCTTGACGAACCTGGGATGCTCTGATACCAATTGTTGTGCGCAAGAGACAATAACCTCTTTGAGGAATCCACCAATCAGGCGGAGACTGGTGCAGCCGGAGATGTACCAACATGACAAGAACAACGAACAACAGAGAATAACAATCAACACACCATTTAACGAGGTTCGGCAACGTGCCTATGTCCTCGGGGCAAGGGAGAGAGATTTTATTGATTGAACAATCAATACAAACTAATATAGAGGAAACTTTTCAGGAGATTCTTGGGGATACAATGCATGAGGGCTCTAGTCCTTATTTATAGCCACAGTTCCTAGATTTAAGGAAACCCAGATTGGATTCGATCTCATCCAGAAAAGGAATCGAATCCCAAAAGACAACAGAAAACGCGTCTATCGGTCGACCAGCCGGTCGACCGCACCCAACCGAAAGCTAATGCCTGTCAGTCGGTTGACCGGACCTGTCGACCGCTCTCTTCCACGGTCGACTATGATGATCCTGTGCACGTCGTGCACGCCGGTTGACTGGCCTTCTCCACCGGTCGACCAGGCGGTCAACCGGGAGCACAATCTGGCCTGCTCAATGCACTGCTCGTGCTCCTTTGATTTCCAATCTCTGTGCTAACTTCCTCTACTCCTCTATCTCCTCTCTCCCTACAGAAGAAGCATAGGATTCTTGCTACATTCCATTTTTTTAACCCACAACAAACATAAATAAATTCTAATGACATATACAATAAAAACAAAAACAAAATGAGATAAGTAATGTAAATTACAGAGGCCGAGCATGGCAAAACAAGCTGGAGATGACTGAGAGCAGGTGCATCATATTAGCATCCAGGAATTTGTTTCTCCCCCACAGATGTGAACATGAATACGAATATTTTCGATATTGAACTAATTATTTATAGAGAGAAATGTAAATCAGCTGACACAGGAGGCAACTCCTCCTATGTCGCACTCAAAAATCATATTTCCGAATGAATTTTTAAAATCCGACCGCACATTATCATCTCCATATTCTATGATATATACATATAAAAAATCAAGTGATTTGAAGTTTGTTTACTACATTTTTTTTGGGTTCAAACATTAACGGTTTTTTAATAATAGAACAAAAATAGAACGTTTAGATCAATGAGGTAAACGAACTTCAAATCACTTGATTTTTTATACGTGTATATCTTAGAATATGAAGATGATAATGTACGTCGGATCTTGAAAATTCATTCGGAAAATATGATTTTGAGTGCGACATAGGACGAATTTGCCTCCTGTGTCAGCTGATTTACATTTCTCTCTTATTTATATACGATAAAGCAAATTTAGTATTTGATTGGAACGGATTATTACAGCTAACCCCAACTCTTCATGGCACGCCATTGACCACACTACCTACAAACAAATTTATGAACATCAATTCTCCACGCCACCCAAAATTAGAAACGAATACATTCAAAAGGGCACCCATCAAATCTCTATCACCAAATAACCCCTTCCTTTTCGCACACACGAAGCCCAAACAAGCCAAATTAATAGAAAGCACATTTGTCAAATTCAACCAGCTTACAAGCTCAAAGCCCACACACGAAACAAAAACCCAGATGCGACATCCAATCATCAGCGCGCGATAACAATACACGTGCCCTCTTCCCACAGGCATTGGACCAAACTCCGTCCAGCCTGTTCAGTCCCATCAATTCTCATGGGCCCAGACCAACACATCAATTGGGCCCACACCCACGTACCATTTGACAACATTGCTAGACACAGTGGGCCTGCAGGGATATTCCAGAAATAACAATGACTTCGTCAGGGTTGGCCTTCCCAGAATGCCCCGATCGATTTGGGCCGAGAATGGACCTAATGCATGAGACGCCGAGCAACCCCAGCATGTCACGTGCAGGCCACGTCCCTCTCACATGTAGAGGACAAAGAAAATATTATATCGCCCAAACTCTCACCGTTACAGTTGCACAAAGAAAATTCACAAAATAATAACATTACGTGTTCCCGCATTAAGTGGAAAGCTACAGGCGCTTCAGTTCTCTGTTTTCAGATGACAGAGAATACGCACAAAAGAAGAAAGACAAAAAAATTATTATACACGACTTAATTATGGGGTAATTAATAAGGCTTTAATTACCTCGAGGAAACGGGATTAAGGTTTTGGCGAATCCGTTCATGGCGCCGTAACCTTTCGAGCTGAACCCTAGGCAGCCCAGCAGGCCCTGACGGTAGGGGAGAAACGTCCGTTTCTTCATCTCCTCGGCCTGGGCTCTGTTTGCTGTGTAATGCCGCTCGTGGGCTGACGGTAACTGCCCGCGCCGTTTCCCCACGCCGTTAGTCGGCCCCTTCGACGCCGTTGCCGATGATGGAGCGACGTTTTTCGCTTTCTCCTTCTCTTTTTCCTTCGGCTCTGATGAGATCGGAACCAATGGGGGTTTCGAATCTTTAGATTTCTTTTGATGGAGAGAGAACGAGATCGAGTGCCAGAACTTCTCCTTCTCCTTCTCTTTGCCGCTGCTAGTTCGCCCTCTCCCTTCGCTCTTGCTTCTGTAGAGCAGATCTTTGAGAAAGACCCAACGCTTCGAGTTGCGGCCAGAAGAGGACGATCTCGAAGACGACGCGGACGAATCTGAGGGCATAACGGTCTCGTTCTCTTTAGGATCCAGATCTAGACCTGGATCCGCTTCCAGATCCTTCTTATCTTCTTCCTCCTCCTCGTCCTGCCACTGGAACCGCGAGTTCCTCATCGGCGACATGGATCTAGCTCGCCGATGCATGGATCTACTCCTCAACCTCATCTCATGACCTCTCCCGCTCATTTCCCCCTCTTCCACCTCCTCTTCTTCTTCCTTATTCAGATCCAGCAACGGGGCGAGATTCTGAGGGCGCTGCAGATGAGATGACAGCTTCATCGGCCGGATCTTGCCGTTGAGGAACAACTCGTCGGCGGAGATCATCGGACCGGTGGCATCAGCGCCCCCAAACTCGAAGGAGCCGGCAGTGGGGAGCACCTCCGACGAGCCGGCTGGAATGCCGCCGCCGGCGAGGGCGGAGAAGGGGACGGACGAGAGGACGTAGTGCATGGGGCTCGCTGGAGCGCTGAAGTAGTAGCCGCTGGGGTTCCGACCGGGGGACGACGGGGCGCTGACGTACGGAGTGGAGCAGTTGCTGTCGATGTCGTCGGAGAACGATTGGAACTGGACAGGGTTTGGCATCTTCCCGCCATCGTTAGGGTTTGGGGGTTCCTCTAGGGTTTCGCCATTGCTGGGGTTTCGAAGCTCCATCATCATCTCTTTTCTTCTTCAACTGCCGTGAAGAGGAAGAGGAAGAGGAAGAGGCTTAAAATGACAGCGAGGAGAAGATGACATAACTCCACCTTCCTTGACGCCCTTGGATTGTCGTACTAATATCAGAATTGCCATTTATTAACTTTCCCGAGGGAGTGGCAGTTACAGGAATGGCATGTGAAACAAATGTCATTATTGAGGGTGTTTTCGTCATATTCTGAAATTAAGTTTCTGGTCACCTATCGGTGAGGCTAACCACATGCTACGTGGCGGCTCCTAATGTCCAAATGAGGAGGATTATTAAGTAACAGCTGATTTTAAGGTCGCCATAATAATCGGCACGTGTCCTAATCTATCAGATTAACGGCTGATAGTTTTTGCTAAAATTATATAGTTTTTTAATAAATTTAAGTCAACCAGTTTCTGCTGGGGGTTGTTTTTTTAACGTGCGGAGCACTCCATCGGAAATGGACGCGTCAAAGCAGTCTGATCACAGAAGGGCCGGGACAAGGGCCCACAGGTACATCCAATAACAAATGGACACGTCATCAGACTGATGCCCCTACGCGTGTAGAGATCGGAACACGAAGGTGGAGATGCTTCGCTTTTGACGAAAGCGGTGAACCAGAGGGGCATTTTGGGAAATGGGGTGGTGGGCCAGGGAGGGCGCCACGTTCGGCGGTGGGGATGATGTCAGAGAGGGAACGTGGTAAGTTCGTCCCCCGAGGCTCAAGCAGCAGTGAGTGATGCCGACCTTTTTTTCTTTCACGATTCTCAAGATAAAAAAAACAAAATCGTTCAACATGGGTTTTTGCCGAAGGTATTTTTTTTTTTTTTAATTAATTAGTACTCACACATTAGCTATATAATTTTTTTTTAAATATGAGTTTTATATAGAGTTTATTTTATTCTTTAAGATAAGTGGTAGTTTGATGCAAGCAAATTTTTTGACCATTCTACTGAATTTTTTATACAGTTACACCTCTCAATTTTATTTCAACTTTTAAACGAAACCCAGACAAATTTAATAACACTGTCACCACAACACAATTACAGCAATTGGCTCTTTACAACATTCAACATGTTAGAAACTTTGTTGTAAAATGCAAGTAAGATATACACATTGTCACAGCGAACTTTGCCGTGCAATAATGAAGAATTACATTGTCATACCAGCTAACAAGCAGGGAGAGTGAACTGCAGTTTGGTTGGGGCACTTCAGGGGCCACATTCCTGTTTGGTTGACGGTGGAAGTGAGGAAGTAAGGAAGTGAGGAATTGGTAATAATTTCCTTTGGAACTTGAGAATTGGTTAGTAAGTTTTCCGGTGTTTGGATGTTGTTAGGAAGTGTGATTTGAAAAATGTTATGTCTTTTCCAGTGTTTGGATGGTAATGTGAAAGTGAAAGTGAAAAAATTGACCACAAAGTTGACCGCGAAATAATATTAAAAAAAAAATTAATTAAGAAAAATAAAAAATAGACTGTAATTAGAATGCAAGTGAGATTTACATGATCAAAAAATTAACTGTTTTGTGCTACAACTTATTATAAATGAGATTTACATGACCACAAAATTAACTGTAACACTTTGAAAATGAGGAAATGGTTGTGTAAAAAAGAAAAGAGAGAAGGAAAAGGAGTTTTCTTATTTTCCTTTTCCGGTGTTTGGATAGATAGGGAAGTAAGCAATTATACTTCCTCATTTCCTTACTTCCGCCCACTTCCTTGCATCCAAACAACCCTAAAACTACATAAAATCAAGGTCGAGCTGCAGTGTCTGGTTCATTATTGTCAAGCTGCAGCCCTCACCCTCATAATTTGACCTGCAATCTAACTAAACAATATCGTGCAGACTTGAAACATTACAAAATTTACAGATGAAAATGACAGTGCAGGTCCAAATGCGAGACCTAAGGTATCCACTACAGTTGAAATCTACTGAATTCATGTAGGAAAAAGAGAACTTAAGAGTTCGCACTCTCTGTAGATAGATGCATGTAGCACGATAAAAAATGCTTCATGTAAAACTAAAATTACCAGGCAAACTTCCTTCCTTTTATGATATTCACATAAAAGTACATATCTACAGTCATAGGCTGAGCAGATATAGAACAATCTGCCAAAAAAAAACAAAGAGCAACAACTTGAGAGAACACTTCCTGTTTAACTAAAACCAAGAGAACATTCAGCTAAATTCTGCATTTGACTTGTTACCAACCAGGAAAGAGAATGCAAAGGTACATAAAACTGGAGCAAATTCAAAAACCCTTGTAGGCAATGTGATTCCCTACAAAAGCCACTTGAAGAGTGATAAACAATGGAGTTGCTTATCCAAAATTATATGCATGCAAAAAGATTTACCTGCTGACTATTCAACAACATTTAAAACCATTTATATGCTCCTTGTGACAATTTTTTAACTTTGTAACTCAGACCCAGATTATATGATTTATAATAATGGAGTTACCCAACAGACCTCCAAATCAAAAATAAGAACTAAGAGAAGGGAAATGTAGTTATTTAAACTTACATTGGATGATAGGAAACTTCCTAGTTTATAACAAGCAAGGGCCTTTTGTGAAGCAATCGGCAATCATTTCATCAACCAAGGAATTTACAATCTCATTCTCAATCTCTAATCCTGCTTCAAAAGCTTCAATCTCGTAATCCACCCACTTCCCCAAGTGGCTACTCATGTCCTTGTCAACAAGTTCATCTACCATCCAATCTCCCATACTCTTCCAACCCGAAATCTCATCGTAGATTTCTTTTGCAAAATTTTCCTTCCCGACAACTGCAGAGCCTTTCGACCATGCTCGATATCCAGTACTGAAATATCTGCTGTATTTCAAGTCCAAGCACTCATTCACGCAATCAAATAACACTTTTCTCCTCATCCTACCATCCTTGTCCTCCCCTATTCTCTTGCCTTCCAACTTGTCAAAGAGAAGAGTATTCAATTTGTCTCCAGAAAGAACCAAAGACTGCAGGTCTGAATCGCTGGAGGCCAATTCCGCGTTGGATAGCAAATCTTTCACATAATCAAATTCCTGGTAGCCTGCTTTCGTCTGACTTTCCCTGCTAACTTCTGGCACATCTGAATTTTCTGTTAGAGTAGAAGAGGCAGAATCCGATAACTCCATCTCGGCTTCAGCAGATGGACTTTTATTAACTGAGTTTAAGCCCACATTGTTTTGAGCTCGGATGGAAGATGAACATGTCTTGCTCTCTGAAAAGAAAAATCAGTGTTTAGAAACAATGAAAAACTGCAGAAAAAGATGCAATGATGTACTGTCTTTTATCTTTACCGTCAGTGCTGTCTGAGTAACTTTCGTTTGAAAAGGAAGCCTCAAGTATGGAGAAGGGACTAGAATGTTGATGGTCAAGCTCCTTTCGGGCATCACTAATGCTGCTACTACATTCCTCCACTCCCTGAAAAAAATTTGAAGAAGCATCGGGCTATGTTTCATTGATATGGAACTGACATGATGGGGTTATGCTGATATAGAAAATCCTAAAAGTCACCATGGATGTGACAAACAAAAACAATCATCATCCTTTTAATATACAAAAGTTATATAAACCAAGCTACTGAACTGATATCATCCTTTTAATATTTTATTAAGAAAACGGGCAGATTACGTGATGCATCTAGAAATTAAATTGAATTGGGTACCTCATAATTCATGCATTCTAATGAACACATCTTTAGTCACTTGTACAGGTCTGATATGTCAGGAATAAAAGATGTAAATTTCCTCTTAAGAGAAAAAGGGCAAGGCAGAAGAAAGCTAGATTTTCCTTTTTGTTTTTAGCTTTTATAACAGGAAAGAAGCACAATCCTAATCTGTGAAGACAAATGTAATTTTCATACAATTGGGTAAAAACATTTCACAGGACAACGATGGAAACAAAATAGATGCAAATTCCTCGTGCAATCAGTGATGTGTGTCGTATTACCAAAGTGGATGAGCAGCATTTATGTATCAAGGCAGATGCAAATTCTTCACACAGTAGGCCAAACATGAAATATGGTAGCGAAGAAGAATGATTTTTTTTTGTTGAAAATAGTAATGGCATAAAACTAAAGCTATTAATGCTTATAGCTAATTGAACCCTTGAAACAGGTTTATATCTCATGGTTTTCAGAAAAATCTGACATAGGAAAATTCTAAACATGACAGCCTAAACACATTGAAAATACATGAAACACCTGTGCGTGTGAAGATATATGTTTCGTGCATTACTTTAATGAACCCCCTACCTAAATCAATCATTTCACAGGTTGATACAGTCAATTTATAACTTTAGCACCAAAATTGTGACAAAGCAGAATTCACATGATCTGATGACTTGTAATAAATGATCACCTTGATCAATGAGTTTATTAGATACAATCAGTTTTATTATTTAACAGACGATATAGATTTCCCATGTTGTATATAAAACAAAACATCAACATTGGGATGAAATAAATTTCAAGTCATCAGAGTGCCTCATCGTCAAGCACTTGGAAAAAAGCAAAAAACATGAGCATAACATCATGTTCGCAAGTACTATAATGGTAATTTTGTCCATTTGTATCATTGTAATTGTAATCCATAATATTATGGGTTTGCGCATAAGAACACGAGTCCATAACAAGCCAACACCACGAGAAAGGTGAGAATGTGTTTTCTTTTTCCTTCTCTTTTCCACATCTCTGTGTGTGTGTGTGTTGGGGGTGGGGGGTGCCACTTGCTGTTTGAAAAAAAATAAACACCTTGGCCGAGATATGATTCTTCACACAAAACTAATGTTGTCAAAGAAAAATCTTTACATAAACTTAAAGGATTACAAATGTCCTCTAAAAAGAGATGCAAACCTAAGTAAATGTAAGATATCCTACAATTTCTCTACAAATTTTAACAATTAAAAGATGAAAGGGATAATATCTGGTCAATTAGTCCATGTAGACATGCCCACAAGTGATTCTGGCAATTGGACTGGGGCAAGTCTCATGATGATGCTCAAATAGTACGATGAAGGATCTTGTGTTGTTCCTCTTTTGATGGATTACAAATGTCTTCTAGGAAGCAAGGTTCTCAATATCAGATATCGGAATCGTATCGGATGAGGGTTTTTCATATCGGATATCGGGGGAGATATCGGAGATACGCGCGCATATCGGGCGTTCATATTAGACACTATATATAATGAAATATTGATAATTAAGAGTTGGTTTAGGGTCATACATATCATTTATCAAATAAAAATGATGAAATATGCTTGCAGAGACAGTAAAAAATAATGTACATTTGCACGCAGTCGTGCAATAAATAAGTTATTTCATATCGGGCGATATATCAGACGATTTATTGGCCAATATCGGGAAATTTATCGGGTGATATTTCAAAGATCGGCCGTTTTTTGCTGCAAACAATATGGCGAACGATTTTCCCATATCGTATCGGCAGCAGCCAAAAAAGGAGATATCGGACGATATCTCAGCCGTATCGGCCGATATTTAAAACATGGCTAGGAAGAGATACAAATTTATATGGCTTTCATCCTTAAATAAATGTCTTATCCAACAATTTCTTCAAATTTCCAACTAAAAAGATGGGGATTAATATTGGCAAATTAGTCCATGTAAACGTGCCCGCAAGTGCTCCTGACACTTAGACTGGAAGCATATGAAAGAATCAGATTCTTGAAGAAGTCTGATGACAATGCTCTCTATCTAGAGAATGGATGGTTATGAAATGCTTTGCTCCCCTATAGTTATCATACCATAAGGGCTCGCCTCCCCTTAAAAATCCTCGTAGCCTCTTCTAGGGATTATTATAGCTCAAGTCTCAACTTCAAAAAGCTCTCACTAGGATTGGATGGTTATGGAATACTTGGGTTCCCCTATGATTATCATACCATGAGTAAATCGAAGAGACAATGGCTAGGCATGGTAGACAGGTGGTGCTCGGTGGAGGAGAGTTTCTCTTTTAGAAATTGTTCAATAAAGTTCAATCTAATAGGTAGGTGAAGAGTTGTTGTCTAGGGTGTAGAAATTATTCAAAAGCAAAGTATCTCATTTAGCTCCCAAAAAAAAAAATCTCATTTATTGCTTAACTATTTTTCTTATAGAAGGGTTGACATATTATTTTGTGAAGGAAAGTTTATAATCTTTTTTCATTGACTACCCATGACCATGTGATCCATAAGTTAAAAACTTAGTCAAACTAGGCTTTTATTATTTCCATTTAAATTGGGATCGCATGGACCTTTCTTGAGCTAAGTTTTTGAGATATTTATCAAAAGAAATTATCGAGAATCCTTTGTTAGGCATGAGATTGAGCTTAAGCTATCAGTTTGAGCTCAGTGCTAAAAGCAAAGGGGTGGCTTTGTTTTAGCAATAACTTGAGCAAATCATATCCATTTCGCTTCAAACTTGTAATAAAGCTTCTCCAATGCTTATATGTATCGTAAGGGTTTGGTATGGACCGCAATCAAAGTTTAACAAAGTAGTCCCACTAGGCGGCCACATGCATTAGGATGTGTGCCGGCCTTTATAAAAACTTCTCTCCTAGCCATGAGATTGGGTTTAGTTGTCGGTTTGTGATCAATCCTGAAAGCAACAGCCAGTTTAGTTTTATCAATAACTTGAGCAAATCAGATCTGTTTCGCTTAAAACTTGAAATAGAGTTTCAATGCTTCAGTATATCATAAGGGTGGGTTTGTACGGTCTGTGCCGCCCAAAGTTTAATGCAATGTTCTAAAAAGCGGTTTCAGTACGCGCGCGGTCCGGGAGCACATAATACTTAAATGGTTTAAACGGTGATTAAACAGATTACACGTTTTATTTTTATTTTAATATATAATAATATTATAATACTTAAAATATGAAAATATGAGTTCTATAAACTCCAAAAAAATCATAAAAGATATAGTAAACATAAGTTGAAAAATTAAATTGCTAGCACTAAGAAGAATTTAAAAGTAATAATGATAATCAGTTCAAAATACATCAATGTACCTCCACCTCCAACAACTATAGTTAAAAAATGCTTTTTAAATGAACAAATATATGTATTTTTTCAAAAAGCAACATACTTCCAACAACTTTGGTTCACTGCTAGATGCAACTGCAAGTCATGTGCAACTCTATCCTTCTCATGCTTAAGGCACTCATCAACCTATTAAAAGAAATAAAGACCATTGATAAGAAACTGGGCAAAATACGTGCACGCTTGGGGGGGAGAACGGACCAAGGGGAAGTCATGTTGACACACGAGGAGGTCGTCGTCGACGCTTTGCTGTTGACCAGAGAGTTAATCGCAGGGGGAGATCTTTGTCGACAAAGAGGGAGGTCGCAGTGGGAGGATCAACCGCAAGGGGAGATCGTCGTCGAAAGGGGAGTTCGCCACAGGAGGATTAGCGTTTTGTAAACTTCTTCGTCGTTCAACGTTAGCTCTAATTCCCCAGGAGGATCATCGTCGTCGTGAGCTTCGGGAGCTTCAGATAAAATTAGGATTTCGAGAGCTTCGTCATCTCGTCGCCGTGAGCATCAAGAGCTTCTTCGTAAGATTCGGGAGCTTCATCGTCGTCGAAGAGAATCGAGGATGCGGATAAATTTAGGGCTCGCGAGCCCTAATTCTCCAACACGCGACAATTTATATCCTCAATTATTGGATCGGGTTTAACTTCAATTAGCTTAAAGGGTTCGAAATTCGAATACATTTAGAAAACGATTGAATAACGTTTAAACGGACGCTAATTAAGCACCGATTAGACGTTTAGTCATCACTTAAGCGAATTAATCGCCTGGCCGAATAATCAGATTGCTTTCTTCAAGTTCTGCTCGGTTTCAGGCCGAAAACATTTAAGAGAACGATTAATCGGCCGCTTAAACTTTTTTTTAGAACACTGGTTTAATGAGTAGTCCCACTAGACAAACATGTAAATTTAGCCTAAATTTTTTATGAAAAGTTCACGTTAAGGATAGAAAATGGGTTGAAAAGTTTGGTGATAAATAGATATGTGTATCGGGAGTTAGAAAAATAAAAAAAACAAAATAAACAGTTTCCATCAGTGTGGACAAAGCCAATCACTTGGAATAATTGACACAACCTGGGAGGTTGAATCTACATTGTCTTTTACCAAAAGATAAAACTCATTGACACGATCCCAACAATTTTGAGGTTGTGAAATTTTGATATCAAGAGTGGGAGTTATGCCAGAACAAGTTGTTGATATCATGTGAATTGAACCGATTTTGAAAAATTGTGAGAAATGGAAAAACCAGCCCATGTGGCCCAGAAATGATGACCGAAGATCAATGCCGCCAATGGCTATGTCACATGTTAGCCGGTGAGATGCATGAGGAGAATGGGTAAATATTCAGAGGTTGGGTAAAATCTTATTGATTAGGTAAAATATTTTGATAGAAGAATGGGTAAACCCCATGTTATTAA
The DNA here is from genome assembly GCA_038442645.1 of Agave tequilana. NCBI lineage: Eukaryota > Viridiplantae > Streptophyta > Magnoliopsida > Asparagales > Asparagaceae > Agave > Agave tequilana. The sequence continues at coordinate 86,778 of JAVJIF010033257.1, read as the reverse complement.
CTAACGTATATATCAAAACTAACTTTATGTTGCATGTTCCTTTTCAGTTTTACATTGACATTGATCAATGAGCAATGTCAATGAATACACGTCTGCTCTAAATTCTACATTAAACTCACGTCTCAAAGCTAAATTTGTGTCGAATATAGTAAAATGAGAATTAAGGCGTGCAAAATAACACAACCATGATAAAGTGGTAGTGGATGATATAAGTGGATGTTGTAATCAAAATCTAATGTGTAACATAAGTAGCACATTGAAAATTAGTGGTTAATCAGCATAGGTGTCACAATGGAAATGACATATAATGTGAAATATTCTTCCTATCAACCAATTACCACTTTCCTCTTTGGATTGTGCAATAGAGATCTGATTATTATTACTGTTTTGTAATGAAAGCAGTTAACTGTCATGAGTATAAATTAAAATCCATGATTCAAACAGCACATCAAGAAAGTAAAAATCAGATCATAGCTACACATTTGCTAATACAACAATTAATTGTCATATAAAATACAAATTATAACTAATGGTTTAAAAACTAAAGACAAATGAAATGGCCTGATAACATCAAAAGTCTAAACATGCAGCTAACCAGTAGATGGTGAACCAAAACAAAAAAAAATTGGGCACCTTGTGTCTATCAAATTGATTATGGTGAAAAAAGACACAATTTCAATAAAGAAAAACATATTTCTTCCAAACTTAATTGAAGCAGATACTTGGTATAAAACTGTTTTCCTCAATCACACTAGTTTTAGCCTCCCATTAATTGGTGGCGGTATTTCTTCTTTTCATTTTCATTTTCTTTCTAGTTTATAAAAAAGTTTCGCATCCAGTTTAGATTCAAAGCCTCACCTCACAATTGGTGTTATATAATAATCGATCGTGGCTTTTTCCCTTATAAAAGATAAAAAATATATGATTTACTACTTGTTTTCCCTCAAAAAATTTAAGAAAAATATATGATTTACTACTTCTTGTTTCCCCTCATAATAACATCTACTCACGCACAATAAGTGTCTGAATTATAGTATAGCAAACAGAAATAAATAACACCTTTTATACAATAATGGCAACATTACGTCTAAAAAGTAGAACAAACAGGTATAGGAAAGTACAAAATACCTTTGTCTTGCTCGCTCCATACACCTGACCATTGATTGAAGAAACGCCATAGCCAAATATACTACGAGGTTTATCTCTATCTGGACGATGCTGGAACTCTTTTTCATGCTCTACTGTGGCAGTAATGGTATCAAGATCAGATACTGGCTCTTGTGAGATAGGTTTAGAAACTGTAAAACTATCAGCACTGAGAATGCTACCATGAGATGATTCCACCCCTGATGTTAATTCTCTCAATTTCTGTTCCAAAAGAATACTCAAAGCATCACCACTTATTACATTCAGACCATGAGAGGATAATTTCTTATCATTTGCATCTTCACCCATCTTTGGTTATGAGTGTCAAAGCAATACATATTCCCTTTATCCAAATTTTCCACCACCTGTGTGGAGAACCGACTTCCTGCCGTTGGTTTTATTAGAGGAGAGGTGAATGTAAACGATACTACATCTGCTCCATCGCTTCTATTTTCTTCCTTCCACCTTGAATGTGAGTGTTCATCTATTACAACATTTGGTTGAACATGTTTTTGGTGCCTATCCGCCAAGATGTTATCTACAAAGCCCCGCTCTATCAATCTTTTCTTTCGAGGGAAGTCCTTATTACTTGATGATGATCCTTCCCTTTCAAAGTCAGTGCCTTCTGCACAATCCTTTCGGTGGCCAACTCTGGAATTTCCAGAAAGCTTGTTTAAAGTTTTGTTCCTTATAGAAGATGCATCTCCTGCAAGAATTTTTCTACCATGCTGATTAGACATTGATTGCTTTGAAGATAACTTGCCTTTGTTCGACATGCAATTCTGCTTCTGATTATTTTGTCTCAGAACACCTGAAGAACTTGTTACTGATGCCTTTTTCTGTTGCTTATTCTTTTGGCCATTTGGTTGACTCTTGAACGGTTGACTAAAATTGCACTCGCCGTAGTCTTTCTGGACTGATGAATTCCTAGAGGATGAGCCTAAGCCCTCCCTTCTCTGGACATTAACTTTAGCCTGAATCGCTAAAGAGATGGATTTCCCCTTACCTTTTACATCAGCTGAATTAAGGTCACTGGGATCTGGAGAGCGTCTCAATACTGCAGTATCTTCCGGACAATTCCAAGTCCTATTCAAGGTTTGCCCTCTAAGATACCTTAAATCAGTTGAATCCACAGGAGTTCTGGCAGACTCTAGAATCTTTGATGTTCTCTGAGACTGAGAAACCACCATGTTCTCCTTCGAATCATGAATTCTCAAGGGAATAGAAGATGGCCCAAATGAAGAGACTTTAGCCCTGGTAGTTGGCCGATCCCCAGGATCAAGAATCTTTGCTGCTGCCTCCATTATATGAGCTGCATTTCTAGCGGAGATGAATCCAGGGTTTTTAATCGGTGACAACAGCTTGTGATGAGTCAGTGGTAGAGACTTGGCCGACCTTGGAGGTAAAGTTTCTGTCTGAAATCTCTCAATTGGGCTGCTCGGCATCTTTTGAGCTCTTGTCTCCATGGGTCTCCTAGCATAACCCTCAGCTCTGTGGACTATGTGTCTGAACTGGTCATTAATGTAAAATTCAGGACTTCTTTTATGGCTTTGTTCGTCCCGAAGGGATCGTGTGTCAAAGAAAGGCGTGGAACTAGGTTCATGGACACCTGATGTGGGCATCGAGTCCAATCCCATAAGCCTGGCTACTACTCCTGGAGCCCTAAGGGCGATTCCTTCTTCATCAGTCACTGACGATGCACAACTATAGTCGCTACTTCCCTTCCCACTTGATACTCCAACAATCTCATCATCATCAACCTGCAATATTTTAAGAATGACACATAAAACATGGACATCATCATGACTAAGCCTTATTCCTCAGAAGAAAATAGGAAGACACACACCAATCGGAAACGTGATGTTGCCAAATTATCTTCACTTCTCTTCTCCTGTTTTATGCTCTCTGCAAGTGGAAAAACACATACAAATAGTAAAGCTATCCAGTTACAACCAAGAATAAGCAATGTGATTGTTCAATTGCCTATCGATTCTCTCACTTCTCTTAGAATAAATCAAACTAAGCCATATAAAATACAACTGTTAGTTAAAGAGAGAGGATTTACCACTGGAGAACAATTTCTTCCGTGACTTTCTGTTCCAATCAAACAAGTGAAAGAAACCACCACTCTTCGTGCCCCCCTTTTCCGCACCCATTCTCAATATTTTATCAAGAAAACTTCAAATACTGCTAAATTCCTTTAAACCATGTCTAAATCCATCTGTTTCACATATAACAAGCATTATCACACTTCCATACATCCAAAAGATCCCTCCTTTATCAAACTAAATCACAACTCAAAGCACATGAACAAAAAAACAAGACAATTTCTTAGCAAAAATCCAAATTTATCAAAATAACGCAATTCAACTAAACCGTAGGCAATTCATACAATGATTTGTACACTGAAGGCCTCGCCTCAAGGGTCACTGAGAAGAAAGGCACCCAAAACACAATTAACTGAACAAAAAGAAAGAATCAACACTATTAAGGGCGCACGAGAAATTTGCAAGATCAGTCAAAGCACTTGGAGAATCCACGCGAATATTAAGAAAAACGTAAAAAAATAAAAATAAGACAAAAATCTCTCTGATTACTACAAATCAGTCCACATTCTACTCATATTCTCCAATCCTAACTTTAGCGACAAACTGATGTAAACTACAAAAACCCTAACTTGGAGGTAGGGATTCCGAACCTCAGATGGAGAGAACTGAAACGGCCAATGAGATCCGCTACTCATGGGCGAAGGCATAGGGTTAGGGCTAGGGTTCCGAAAGAGAAGATGAAGAGAATGATGAGTGAGAGAACGAACGATCGAGGGGAACTGTTGGTGGGAAATTAATGGCGAGAGAGAGAGAGAGAGCGAGAGAGAGAGAGAGGGATTTAATTTCCAAGTGTAAATAGAATATTATTCTAAATAGTAATATTAAAAAAATAAAATAGTAAAAAAGTAAGAGGGGGAAAACGATAAACCAACGTCTCCTCTTGGCATTTCAAATTCCAAACGATGAGGGTCCCAGGATCTGCTGTATGATAACACCGCTGATTGGTGACGTGTCTCTCCGAAATTAAGCGGGTTCCACCAAACACCGCTCCCTAAACATTGTGATCTGATACAAACGCTGAACGTAGTCCCACAGCGGATCTCTCCAGAACACGATTTTCCCGTTGGAGGAGAAGCCCAATGAGGTGGTCGGTGGGCCCCGCAGGCTCTTAAAGCTGGATCTCGGCCCAGGCGAGTGTCCGTGGGGCCCCGCTTTTGCATTCGTGTGGACCATGTGTGGACCAATCTGAACCGTTCGATCCCGTGATCCCAAGATGATGGGTGATTCAAAGGGAACTGATCTCAGATGAACCGTAGTCACGAAAATTTCAAATCTCAGCCGTCTGATTTTTGTGTGGTCTTTACGAGATCATTGAACACAAATTTTATCAATAATTGGTGGAATCCGAGAACAGATAGCAACATCCCACCACCTGATTTGTCACTCTCAGATGATGAAAATGGGGTTTTCTTTTTTTTTTTTTTTTTGAGGGAAATGAGATCATGATCCGTGCCTTCGGCATTCCTCTCTTCCAGCAAAACAAATACATCTTTAGTGTAGTTAAATTATAGACGCGCTTACTTGAAAATTTTATATTTCACTTCTCGGTACGTTTAGACATTTTCGAGAGAAAAAGAACAGAAAGAAAACATATGCATTTCAGTAAAAATACTTGACAATTAGTATAAAATCTTCGATAATTATAGGATTTGAGTAATCTCTAATAGAATAAGAATAATTCAACAACTACTGGTGGCCATAGAGGTGCCACCGGATACGGATTATCCGCGGATATCCGCATCCGAATCCGCCTCCAATCCGGATACCGATATCATTTTTTCACATCCGTCAATATTCGTATCCGTATCCGTATCCAAAAAGTAAGTGCGGATACGGATATGGTAAAAATAATATCTTATTCGTATCCAATCCGATATCCGAATGTTGCGTGCTTCATAATGATATCGGTATAGAAAAGACTATTTTTCAATGGAATAAGGCATTAAATTTTGATATTTTGAGTTGGTGAAAAAGTAATAATGGAAAGTATTCGATTCTTGCAAGAGCACCACAAGATATTTTGAATATTTCGACATCAACCATCGTATTCGAATCGGCATTTAGCACCGGAGGACGTGTAATCTATTGTTATAGAAGTCAAATGACAATGAATACAATGAATGTATTGATATGTACACAATAATATCATAGTATGTATCACATTTAATATTGTAGTAGATGAGATAAAAAGTAATATAAGTATTTCTGTTTAATTTATCTTTAACCATATCCATTTTTAACATATCCAATTAGTATCCGTATCCGATCCGCTAATATCCGATTTATATCTGATATCCGATGTTGGCGGATACGGATATCATTTTTCCACATCCGCCAATATCTGTATCCGTATCCGTATCCGAAGGTTGGGTGCGGATATGGATATGATAGAGGTAATATCCGATCCGTATCCGATCCGATGACACCCTTAGGTGGCCATCTTGCTTGATTCTATTGCAAACTTAAAGTGGGTACCAAAATGAATTTTGACTTCAAATCCACCCCCTGCTTGGATCATGGCAAGTGAGACTTCCAATTTTTGAGTGAATGTAAAATTAAAGGCACAATCATGCATGTGATCATGATTTGACATGGCACATGTGAGTCTTAACGATAATGATAAAAGGATAGTTGATAGATTCCAAAGATCTAGTAGTAGAGCATGGACCAAGTACTACAAATAATTCCCATGGCCTTGGATTGGACCCAAGCCCATGTGTTCCAACCACATCCATCATTTAATCATAAGATGCATGTTTATCCTCAATAATTCAGTTCATTAAAACATTCATTATTTATTATCCTAAAAGGAGATGTTAATCAAACTTTATGTTTGTGACACATGAACTCGTATTATCTTAAATTTAAGTAGAGTGTAATGTCAGAGCTCGTTGAAGCACGATGGGTGATAAAATTAATTAGCATGGGATCAGATCTTTTGTTTAAGTTGGTGTCTTCATTGATTGCTTATGGTCTTCGTGCGTGATGCAACTCATAAACCAGGGGCATGTGGTTTGGAGTTTGAATTCAATTCAAATCTAGCTTGTTAGCTACATGTTTCTTTGGTTGACATATTAACAGTGTGTGGTCCAAGGGGAGATTTTGAAATGATAATGAAACTTCTTCAAATCTGATTTATGAGTGTACATCTTGGATCAAAAGTGTTATTATTATGATTAGTTTCTTGTTACTTGCTCGAGTACATGAATATAACATTCTGTTTTTTTTTTTTTTTAAAGTAAATGGTGAACTAATAAGATTCTCGTATTTTATTAATAATTTTTTAATGAAAATAATCTTGAAAAATACAACCATAATAGTCTATAGGTCCACTCGAGCTGTAGAGCTTCAAAGCATGCGTGTATGCAAGAGAAAAATAGATACAAAAGAACACCCAGATTAAAAAATATGAAAAAATAAACCTTCTTGATACAAAATACAGGCCAATCCTGTAATAAAAGTCAGGCTAAACCTGAGAAATAGAAATCAGGTGTATGTCCTGTCACAGGTCACGTTTCATCTGAGTCAGTGTCTCCTCCCCACCATGTGCGTCATCTGAGTGATTATCAGATATCTCTCCCATTTGAGTCTGGCCCATGGTCCACCTCGCTATCTCCTTAGCTCTACCTAAAAGGAGGATGAACTAGTAAGAAACGAAAGTTTAACATACTTGGAATATTTGTCAGTTGATCTGACCGAGTTATTAGAGATTCTATAATATAAGCTTCTACTTTGATAGATTTTGATGAAAATCATAAACATGAAAGTAAGTAATATATAATTAATTAGAATAAAACAATATATATGAGCAAACTATAATTACAAGTCACAGTTTATCCAGCTAATAGTTTGGAAAATGATAAGCTCTACAATATGGCGAAGCTGATCCCTCTGCTCCAGCGTGCCTTCCCACACCTTCTTCTTCTCCCTCTGTTGTTTCCTCTGCTCTTTCTCTTCTTCTTCCTCTTAGTTGTTTATGTTCTTTGGGTCTGGGTGCTTATTCTTTGGACCCAGGCTCTTCAGATCCTACTAGTTCCATGTTCTCCTTCTGTGTGCTCTTAAGGTGTTCGAAGATATGTCTAGGGGGTGGCAAGTATTTGGTTGGCTGCTTTCCTCCGCCACAGGGAGGCCTGGATGTTCGGTTTGAGGTCATGAGTCCTGGATGGAGGTGTATGAGGGACTGTTGCCACCTCTGTGGCCAGTTGGGCCACTAAAAGACCGAGTGCTCTGTTGGCATATTGTATTTCGTCTGTCGTCGACCAGATCATAAAGCTAGAGGGTATCCAGTACGAGCAGGGCTGAGGGTGTGCTTCCTCAAAGGATGCCGACGTCGGAGGGAGGCATAATTCAACCGCCGAAGGTGGTCGGGGTGCTGGCGGCGAGATCATGTCAGTGACAATAGGGTTGAGTAGAGAGGCGATCTCTGGGCTCGTCCCGGTAAGGAGCTGATTCTTTATTTACAGCTTGACAACTGCAAAGACGAGATAGGTTCAGAGGCCAAGAGGACATGCTCCGACGTCATTAGCAAGGGTTCGGCTAGTTCGTCGGAATCTTTCAAGTTCCCTGTGCTCGTGGGATCCGTCCAGGTGACTAAAAGGGAGGAGTTCCCTATTCTCATTGGCTTTTCAAGGCCGGTGGGGCGGGAAATGGGGATTAGGTGGTCGGATTCTGTCACCAGAGTACTACTACTGGTGTTGGAAGTTGAGGGGTCGTCTTCAGCACGTCAGAGGTCGGTAGGGGAAGCGCCGCTTATTACTGAGGGGATTCTCCAGTCATCAGCTAGGGTGTAACACCCCGCTACCAGAATACGTACTTAGTTGCGTATTCAGATTTTTCGATCGTATTTTTTGATTTGCTTCCTGTATTCATTTTGTATTATGAATTAATTGCATGATCGTTTTGTCTTGGATCCGGATTTGCGGACTCGGAGTCAGCCCTAGTCCGAACCGAGGACCCGATCCTAGGGTATTACTCGATTTGGTCTTTCTGGTATTTAGATTTGACCGATTTTAGTTTTAAACATCATTTTCCAATATTTTAGATTTTTTATAATTTTCTGGAATTTTCCTGAATTAAGTTGAAATTCTTCAAAACCGGTGTCGACCAGTGCCGCTGACCGATTCCCGGATTTTTAATTTACAAACGGAGTAGAATTTCTAAAAACGGCTTTCACATCATTTCTTAAAATCATATTTTCTATCTAAATACTTTTTCTGAGATTTTTCAGATTTTATCAAAATCCGGCCGACCCGGTGTAGACCGGTGTCAACGGTTGACTTCAGGATTTTTAATATGAAAATGGGGTTGAATTTCTGAAAACCGATTTTACCAAAAGTCTTTATGTAATATTTATTATTTTTGAGAATTTTTGGAAAGCTTTCCGAGTTACTTTATTTTTCGGGCCTTTCTTAAGTTTTTGGTGTTTTCCCCGATACCAGAATTTATCCAGATATTTTATTTCCTCTTCTCATTTTCTCTCTCCTCGCTAGACGCGAGTTCCACCAACCTGGATTCCGCATTTAATGCAGAGATCCTCTCCATACTGCATTTAATGCACTGCTAATCAATTCCAATCAAGTCATTATGACTTTCTCTCTCCTCTGTTAAACGCAGCCTTCGCGTTTTTCCCAAACGCGAGTTTTCATCCTCGCGTCTGGGCAATTGCCAGACGCGGGTCTTTGTTGGATGGGGACGCAGCCCATTTCCTTTGGTTGAAACACAAGTTTCACTTTATATGATGGGATTGGCTACATTATTATAATATTTCCCCCATTATATATACACCCCCCTCTTTACATTCTTCTCTCTCTCTTTCACATTTCTTCCTTCTCCATTTTCAGCAAGTGACAGGCCACGAAAATGGCAGCCATGGGCTTGCCTTGGCCGGCCATTTCTCCACCATTTTTCCTCCATTTTCTCCACCAACACCACCACCTCATTCTCCTCCATCTCCTCCTTCATTTCAACAACAACAACTACCATAACACCATCTTTTCCACCTTCTTCTTCCTCATTTCTCCACCATGAACCCATTAAGCTCCAAAGTTTCACCACCCTCTCCACCACCATATACTCCACCTTGGCCACCAACGATCATGCCATCTTCCTCTCCTCGTCGTGCTCTTTCCGACGAGCTATTGCTTCGCTCTCCGAAATCTCTTTTGTAAAACTCCACTCTTCCATTTTGAACTACACTTGCACCCCCATGGTTGCTTGGGCTTGGGATTGAGCTACCGGATTCCGGCCATCTCCAGCCGCCGCCGGCGACCACCGGCCATGGCCGGCTACCACCCCTTCCCTCCTCTTCTTTCCTTTCCTTCTTTCTTTTCTTCACTTCTTTCTTTCTTTCTTTTCATTATTTACATTTCCTGCGTCTCCTCTCCCTCATTCCCTGCGTCCCTCTCTATCCCTGCGTCTCTCTCATTTTTCCCTGTCTCTCTCTTTCTCTCTTTTAATTGCTAGACGCGGATCTCACCCCGCGTCTAGGCAATTCTTTGACGCGATCCACGCGTTCTTGTATCAACGCGACGCGGAGTTCATGCTCGCGTCTGCGTTCTCCTCGCGTCCTGACTTGAACGCCGGTCTCGAACCCAGCGTTTGTAGCATTTATGCAACGCGAACCCCGCGTCTGCGACCCCCGCGTCTCACCCTCAAACCCGCGTCCCCCTGTACAATCTCTCTCTCCCTGTACACTCTCTCTTTCCATGGACTTCTCTCTCTAGTTCTCTCTCCTCTCTCTCATTCTCTTTCTCTCTCTTGATTTTCTCCTCTCTTTATCATGTTCTCTTTAACGCGTTGACGCGTTGATTTCTTGGATTCCGGAGTTCGGAGATTTCACTATATTTTCTAAAGATTAGGCGAGTGTTCTCGCTTTCTCATTGGACTTTCCCGCATCGTCGGGTTGACTTGCATAACATTATGTATTTATATCGGTGTTCTCGTTTGGTATTGTGATGTCATACTTGTTATATTAACTGTTGACATACACCTGTCTGTATCGTACTTGACACCTGATATGCTGCAACTTGGCACTTGTTCCTTATTATGACACTGACTCATGTTATACCACCAGTTCCCGGCGGATCCTGAATGGAACTAAGTGCCACACGGAGCAAGCCACACCACACAAGTGGTGGGGGCCACCTCTTGAATCTGTGGGGGCCACCTCTAGAATCCATTCCCCTCAGAGCAAAGTGCCACATGGAACAAAGTGCCACACCACACACGTGGTGGGGGCCACCTCTTGAATCTGTGGGGGCCACCTCTTGAATCTGTAGGGCCATCTCCCGCCTGTACCTGATCTCTTGTTATGACCAGTTATGTTCCTACTCTTTACAAAGGATAACTTGCACGGGGAATGGGAGGAAGTGATGGATACCGGTATGATGCCTTGCTTATAGTAGTGGAATACCAAAAACTGACGATTCGTGTTAGGGGGATTTCAGGCCCCCAGAAGATGCGTGTTAGGGGGATTTCAGGCCCCCAATGGCTGTATCCCAGGCGGACGGGAACTACTATAAGTATGAGCTATCAGTTCTTCATCAGCTTCCAGTAACGAACCTCGGCTTGCTTATATATGGATGTATGTGTGTTGGTATGTACACCAGGACGCATACCTAGATATATGGGTCAGACGAGTAATAATAATAAAAGATGCCAACTATGTATCCTGTTATGCCTGTTATGAACTCCCGTTATGCTTGTTATGATTCATGTTATGCCTGTTATGTACTCCTGTTATGACCGTTGTGTGATTTGCCACGAATGCTTTCATCGGATTTTACATCGGATTTTTAGTTTTATGATTATTATCATATTAGCTACTCATACTCTGTATTATTACCCATGTTCCATTCCATCAGTCTACTGCTCCTATCTTACCATGCCATGAGTACTTCCTGCTTGATATCACTTGTTATATATCTACCTGCCTATACATGCTTATGCTCACGACATGGTTTTCAATGCTTATTTATGATTCGGTTTTATCGATACACATGTGCTTATCCTTGTACGCCATCTGGCTTTTGCCTCACCACTCGCCTGGGGAGTTCTGACTCCTCTGGATCCTCATGTCCAGATCCTGGAACTTGGAGCATGTCAGAGCTTGGAACTTATAGATTCTCTCAGTTGCTGATCAGAGTAGCGCAGTGGTAGCGTGGATCTCCAGCAGACCGTCCAGAGCCCCATCCTTCCAGGCCCCCCATGTGCGGCTCTAGAGTTTTCTTATTATGACTCTGAGCCTGTCTTTGTACTGTTCATACATGTACATATCTTTGTAATCTCGCAATTGCGCATATCAGTGATGTAATATTCATGTAATATTGGATCACCTCTGGTGATAACTTTGTAATTGTACTCATATGTTGGAATGTATAATGCACCATTTGCTTCCGTACTCTGATTCTTACATGTACTGATGCTTAGCGTATATACGTGAGGGTATTTCTGACCTGCGTATATACGTTGCAGTAACGTCTCCGTACCCGCCGGATCGGGGCGTTACAGGGTGGTATCAGAGCCTAGGCTCTACATCCTCAGTACGTCCAGACGGCAAATTAATGGTAAAGAAATTTGCAACTGGAATGCATGAGTCCTGGTTATACACTCCAACTACAAGTGCAGAGTTATCTATTCTTTCTTGATCATCCTTCCTCTGATCTCTAGTCCCTTCCATCTTTCCACTGTTTTGGTTTTTCGTAGTCTTTATATCAACTTAAGATATGAATAGACTAGAGAGGTAGCGGCTGGTTCTAAATGATGCTATTACATGATCTCTTCGGCCAACTCTATGAAGCTCGGTATTCTCAGGATTGATCCATGATTGGGTTATCTTTCAGAAGTTGGTATCCGGATTTCTCTACGACTCTTATATATTCTTGGCTATATCTTTCAGAGTGATCGATGCCTGGTCTTCAAAATTCTTAATTATCGGTCTTCTTTATTTATGGTCAGTATTATATGGCATCGTTTAAAGATTTATGCGGCAGGAAGTGCAGAAGATGTCTATATTCAGATTATTGTTCAGTCGACTTGGGAAGCCCTACCTGCAGTGATTCATATCTTAATTGGTATAAATTCCGCCCTTGTCCTCTTTGTGTTCAATTTTCCCCTTATCGAAATTGCGAGAACGCAATTTTTTGTAAGGTGGATGGATTGTAACACCCCGCTCCCAGAATACGTACTTAGTTGCGTATTCAAATTTTTCGATCGTATTTTTCGATTTGCTTCCTGTATTCATTTTGTATTATGAATTAATTGCATGATCGTTTTGTCTTGGATCCGGATTTGCGGACTCGGAGTCAGCCCTAGTCCGAACCGAGGACCCGATCCTAGGGTATTACTCGATTTGGTCTTTCTGGTATTTAGATTTGACCGATTTTAGTTTTAAACATCATTTTCCAATATTTTAGATTTTCTATGATTTTCTGGAATTTTTCTGAATTAAGTTGAAATTCTTCAAAACCGGTGTCGACCAGTGCCGCTGACCGATTCCCAGATTTTTAATTTACAAACGGAGTAGAATTTCTAAAAACGGCTTTCACATCATTTCTTAAAATCATATTTTCTATCTAAATACTTTTTCTGAGATTTTTCAGATTTTATCAAAATCCGGCCGACCCGGTGTAGACCGGTGTCAAGGGTTGACTTCAGGATTTTTAATATGAAAATGGGGTTGAATTTCTGAAAACCGATTATATCAAAAGTCTTTATGTAATATTTATTATTTTTTAGAATTTTTAGAAAGCTTTCCGAGTTACTTTATTTTTCGAGCCTTTCTTAAGTTTTTGGTGTTTTCCCCGATACCAGAATTTATCCAGATATTTTATTTCCTCTTCTCTTTTTCTCTCTCCTCGCTAGACGCGAGTTCCACCAACCTGGATTCCGCATTTAATGCAGAGATCCTCTCCATACTGCATTTAATGCACTGCTAATCAATTCCAATCAAGTCATTATGACTCTCTCTCCTCTGTTAAACGCAGCCTTCGCGTTTTTCCCAAACGCGAGTTTTCATCCTCGCGTCTGGGCAATTGCCAGACGCGGGTCTTTGTTGGATGGGGACGCAGCCCATTTCCTTTGGTTGAAACGCAAGTTTCACTTTATATGATGGGATTGGCTACATTATTATAATATTTCCCCCATTATATATACACCCCCCTCTTTACATTCTTCTCTCTCTCTTTCACATTTCTTCCTTCTCCATTTCCAGCAAGTGACAGGCCACGAAAATGGCAGCCATGGTGTAACGCCCCGATCCCGAAGGGTACGGGGACGTCACTGCGACGTATATACGTAGGTCAGAAATACCCTCACGTATATACGCTAAGCATCAGTACAGGCAAGAATCAGAGTACGGAAGCATGTGGTGCATTATACATTCCAACATATGAGTACAATTACAAAGTTATCACCAGAGGTGATAAATATTACAATAATATTACATCACCTATTAGGCGCAAATGCGAGGATACAAAGAGAATGTACATATATGAACAGTACAAAAGGGCGCTCACGAGATAACTGGAGAAGCCGCGAGCCAACAAGGGGGAGCAAGAACGGGACTGGATCTACGGCTGGTCTGTCTGCTCCGCAAAAGTAAGCTTGATCCTCAACAGGAAGAATCCCCTTCGGTCCAAGCTCCGAGACCTGGACATGAGGATCCAGAGGAGTTAGAACTCCTCAGGCGAGTGGTGATACGAAAGCCAGGTGGCGAGCATAGATAAGCAAACATATGGTATAATACGACAAGAGCAGGAGACTGACAAAATAGAACACAGGTGGTAAAACAGGATGTGAGCAAGTATAACATAGTAATGCTCATAAACCAGAATTCTGATGTAAAACCCGATGAAAGCAATTATAACGAGACAAGTGGTATAACCAAGTTTACAGAGCAACATAACAAGTTATCATCGTGGCATATTATTATTATTACTCGTCCGACCCATATATCTAGGTATGTGTCCTGGTGTACATCCCAACACACATACATCCATATATAAGCAAGTCGAGATTGGTTATTGGAAGCTGATGGAGAACTGATAGCTCATACTTATAGTAGTTCCCGTCCGCCCGGGACACAGCCATATGGGGCCTTAAATCCCCCTAACACGCATCTTCTGGGGGTCTGAAATCCCCCTAACACGAATCGTCAGTTTTGTATTCCATTACTATAAGCAAGGCATCATACCGGCATCCATCACTTCCTCCCATTCCCCGTGCAAGTTATTCTTTTTATGGCTTGTTAACATAATTGTCAGATTACAGGAATGAGCAGGATCAAAACTGGTCATAACAAGAATACATAACGAGCATAACGGGAGTTCATAACAGGCATAACTGGAGTACATAACAAGTGATCAAGTTCTACATTCCCGAAATGTGATATTCATGAGTAGAGAGTTAATCATAATAGGTATCAGGTCTCAACCTGCCAATGACAAGTGATCAGGCAGGTGACAGGTAATAAGTCATGTCATAACAAGGAACAAGCATCATGAGACATATGCCTGAGATGTGATGTTAAGCAGGCGTCAAGTGATAGCATGATACATGCAAATGTGCAAGTAAAATAATATAATATTAGTCAATATGACGAAGCAGAAAGATCAGAAGGAGAGCGAGAACACTCGCCTAAATCTTTAGAAAGCACAGTGAAATCCCCGATCTCCGGAATCCAGGAAATGAATGCGTCCACGCGTTTAAAGGGAAAGTGATAGAGAGAGGAGAAAATCAAGAGAGAGAAAGAGAATGAGAGAGAGGAGAGAGAATGGAGACGCGGGAATAGCAGACGCGAGAATAGCAGACGCAGGAATCACAGACGCGGGAATCACAGACGCGGGGGACGCGTTGCGGAGATGTCACAAACGCGGGATTTGAGACTCGCGCTAAAGCTAGGGACGAGAAGAATACAGACGCGGTTATAAGCTTCGCGTCGTGATAACACAAGAACGCGAGGATCGCGTTAAGGAATTGTCTAGACGCGGGAGTGAGATCCGCGTCAGCAATAAAACAGAGGAGGGAAGGTGATTTCGGGGTGGTAGTGTTTAGTGTTTGTCATTGCAATTGTCACCGGAAAGATTACCGGAATAATCGTAAACGATTACCGGAATAATCACCAGAGCCGAAATGATCACCGGAATAATCGTGAACGATTACCGGAATGATCACCGGAGATATTACCGACGAAGAGGAGCTCGGCCCTCAATCCTAAGGAGGTGGCCGGCCCTTGAGGAGATGATGGGGTGGTGGTTTTGGTGGAGTTGTTGGAGTTGTGGTGGTTGTTGTTGTGGTGGAGATGAAGGAGGAGTTGGTGATGGGAAAGGTGGTGAAGTGGGTTCCTTGGTGTTTTATGGTGGAAAAGAGGAAGAAGAAGATGATATGGAGGTGTTGTTGTTGTTGGAAATGGAGGAGGAGATGGAGGAGAAGGAGGTGGAAATGTTGGTGGTGAAAATGGAGGTGGAGAAGGTGGAGAATGGCTAGCCAAAGGAGGGAGCAAGGGGCTCATGGGGCTGCCATTTCATTCTCTGTTGCATGCTTGCAGGAAACAAAGGAGGAGGAGAAGAAATAAATGAAGAGAGAGAAGGGAGTGGGGTTTATATAAAGGTAAAAGAATGAATATAATAATGTGTATACTTTTCAAAGCAAAGAAACATAAAAAGAGAACTTGTGTTTCCCTCTCCAAACGCAGCCCTCAAACCTGCGTTTAGGCCAAATGAGCGAAACGCGGGAATTAAAGCCGCGTCCAGGGAAGATGCAAAAAGGTTGCGTTTAACAAAAGGACAAAAGTCATATAATGACTTGATTGGAGTTGATTAGCAGTGCATTAAATGCAGCATGGAGAGGATCTCCGCATTAAATGCAGAATCATAGGTTGGTGAAACTCGCGTTTGGCGAGGAGAGAGAAAAGTAGGAAAATATCTGGATACTATTCCGGATCTGGGAAAACACCGAAAACTCCGAAAAAGTCTAAAAAATAAAATAGCTTGGAAAGCTTCCCAAAAATTCTCAAAAATAATAAATATTATAAAAAGATTTTTGGTGAAATCGGTTTTCAGAAATTCAATTCCGATTACAAGTTAAAATTCCTGGAATCCACCAGTGAGACTGGCCGACACCAAATCCAGTGGAATTTTGATAAATTCAGAAAATTCTTAGAAAAAGTATTTAGATAGAAAATGTGATTTTAAGAAGTTACAGGAAAGCCGTTTCTTAAAATTCAACTCCGTTTGTAAATTAAAAATCTGGGAATCGGTCAGCGGTATCGGTCGACCCCGGTTTTGAAGAATTTCAATTTAATTCAGGAAAATTCCAGAAAATCATAGAAAATATAAAATATTAGAAAATGATGTTTAAAATTGAAATCGGTCAAATTGGAATACCAGAAAGACTAAATCGAGTAATAACCTGAGATCGGGTCCCTGGTTCAGACTAGGGCTGAATCCGAGTCCACGAATCCGGATCCAAGACAAAACAATCATATAAACAATTCATAATACAAAATAAATACAGGAAGTAAATCAAAAATACGATCGAGAAATCTGAATACGCAACTAAGTACGTATTCCGGGAGCGGGGTGTTACACATGGGCTTGCCTTGGCCGGCCATTTCTCCACCATTTTCCCTCCATTTTCTCCACCAACACCACCACCTCATTCTCCTCCATCTCCTCCTTCATTTCAACAACAACAACCACCAAAACACCATCTTTTCCACCTTCTTCTTCCTCATTTCTCCACCATGAACCCATTAAGCTCCAAAGTTTCACCACCCTCTCCACCACCATATACTCCACCTTGGCCACCAACGATCATGCCATCTTCCTCTCCTCGTCGTGCTCTTTCCGACGAGCTATTGCTTCGCTCTCCGAAATCTCTTTTGCAAAACTCCACTCTTCCATTTTGAACTACACTTGCACCCCCATGGTTGCTTGGGCTTGGGCTTGAGCTACCGGATTTCGGCCATCTCCGGCCGCCGCCGGCGACCACCGGCCATGGCCGGCTACCACCCCTTCCATCCTCTTCTTTCCTTTCCTTCTTTCTTTTCTTCACTTCTTTCTTCCTTTCTTTTCATTATTTACATTTCTTGCGTCTCCTCTCCCTCATTCCCTGCATCCCTCTCTATCCCTGCGTCTCTCTCATTTTTTCCTGTCTCTCTCTTTCTCTCTGTTAATTGCTAGACGCGGATCTCACCCCCGCGTCTAGGCAATTCTTTGACGCGATCCACGCGTTCTTGTATCAACGCGACGCGGAGTTCATGCTCGCGTCTGCGTTCTCCTCGCGTCCTGACTTGAACGCGGGTCTCGAACCCAGCGTTTGTAGCATTTATGCAACGCGAACCCCGCGTCTGCGACCCCCGCGTCTCACCCTCAAACCCGCGTCCCCCTGTACAATCTCTCTCTCCCTGTACACTCTCTCTTTCCATGGACTTCTCTCTCTAGTTCTCTCTCCTCTCTCTCATTCTCTTTCTCTCTCTTGATTTTCTCCTCTCTTTATCATGTTCTCTTTAACGCGTTGACGCTTTGATTTCTTGGATTCCGGAGTTCGGAGATTTCACTATATTTTCTAAAGATTAGGCGAGTGTTCTCGCTTTCTCATTGGACTTTCCCGCATCGTCGGGTTGACTTGCATAACATTATGTATTTATATCGGTGTTCTCGTTTGGTATTGTGATGTCATACTTGTTATATTAACTGTTGACATACACCTGTCTGTATCATACTTGACACCTGATATGCTGCAACTTGGCACTTGTTCCTTATTATGACACTGACTCATGTTATACCACCAGTTCCCGGCGGATCCTGAATGGAACTAAGTGCCACACGGAGCAAAGTGCCACACCACACAAGTGGTGGGGGCCACCTCTTGAATCTGTGGGGGCCACCTCTAGAATCCATTCCCCTCAGAGCAAAGTGCCACATGGAACAAAGTGCCACACCACACACGTGGTGGGGTCCACCTCTTGAATCTGTGGGGGCCACCTCTTGAATCTGTAGGGCCATCTCCCGCCTGTACCTGATCTCTTGTTATGACCAGTTATGTTCCTACTCTTTACAAAGGATAACTTGCACGGGGAATGGGAGGAAGTGATGGATGCCGGTATGATGCCTTGCTTATAGTAGTGGAATACCAAAAACTGACGATTCGTGTTAGGGGAATTTCAGGCCCCCAGAGGATGCGTGTTAGGGGAATTTCAGGCCCCCAATGGTTGTGTCCCGGGCGGACGGGAACTACTATAAGTATGAGCTATCAGTTCTTCATCAGCTTCCAGTAACGAACCTCGGCTTGCTTATATATGGATGTATGTGTGTTGGGATGTACACCAGGACGCATACCTAGATATATGGGTCAGACGAGTAATAATAATAAAAGATGCCAACTATGTATCCTGTTATGCCTGTTATGAACTCCCGTTATGCTTGTTATGATTCATGTTATGCCTGTTATGTACTCCTGTTATGACCGTTGTGTGATTTGCCACGAATGCTTTCATCAGATTTTACATCGGATTTTCGGTTTTATGATTATTATCA
The DNA here is from genome assembly GCA_038442645.1 of Agave tequilana. NCBI lineage: Eukaryota > Viridiplantae > Streptophyta > Magnoliopsida > Asparagales > Asparagaceae > Agave > Agave tequilana. Next base: position 67,988 of record JAVJIF010033257.1, on the reverse strand, counting down.
TATTAGCTACTCATACTCTGTATTATTACCCATGTTCCATTCCATCATTCTACTGCTCCTATCTTACCATGCCATGAGTACTTCCTGCTTGATATCACTTGTTATATATCTACCAGCCTATACATGCTTATGCTCACGACACGGTTTTCAATGCTTATTTATGATTCGGTTTTATCGATACACATGTGCTTATCCTTGCACGCCATCTGGCTTTTGCCTCACCACTCGCCTGGGGAGTTCTGACTCCTCTGGATCCTCATGTCCAGGTCCTGGAACTTGGAGCATGTCAGAGCTTGAAACTTGTAGATTCTCTCAGTTGCTGATCAGAGTAGCGCAGTGGTAGCGTGGATCTTCAGCAGACCGTCCAGAGCCCCATCCTTCCAGGCCCCCCATGTGCGGCTCTAGAGTTTTCTTGTTATGACTCTGAGCCTGTCTTTGTACTGTTCATACATGTACATTTCTTTGTAATCTCGCAATTGCGCATATCAGTGATGTAATATTCATGTAATATTGGATCACCTCTGGTGATAACTTTGTAATTGTACTCATATGTTGGAATGTATAATGCACCATTTGCTTCCGTACTCTGATTCTTGCCTGTACTGATGCTTAGCGTGTATACGTGAGGGTATTTCTGACCTGCGTATATACGTTGCAGTAACGTCTCCGTACCCGCCGGATCGGGGCGTTACATAGGGTATGAGGGACTCGGAGTTCTGGCCTCTCTCATTCCATCGCCGGTGAAGTTTGATACTATCGTGGTCGTTTCCATCCTAGAAGGATCACGGGTTTTGGATCCCCAACACATCGTTGGCGACAGAACGGGCAACAACAGTTTCGAGAGGGCTGACAGCGGGACGCTGTCATTCAGCAATGAGGTCATCATTGAGCAGCACGTTTTATGAGGTGAGGATTCGAATTCAAATTCAAATCTTAGTTTGGAGGGGATTGTTGATTTGGGTAACAGATTCGGAGAGGGGGCTTTCTCTTGTGGATCCAGTTTGGACCAGAACCGAACAAGGTTTTCAACCCATCTAGTGGGTTTATGGTTATTGGGCCTAAGGTCCAAGAATTACTTATTATTGGGCTGGGGGTTTTGAGCCTGTTAAAATTACAGACTATAATCATGTTGGGCCAAGGGGTTTGGGGTCTTTTATAACCACGTGTAATGCATGAGTCGACAGCCCACGGGAGATGTTGAGAGGTTCTAAAGGCTTTAAGAAGGGGTTTTTATTGCAGTCCTCAGCTAATGAGGCCAAGGATGGGGAGAGGCTGGCGACCCCGCCAATCACGCGCTTTCTAAATCAATTACGGCGGGAGTGTTACTCGGTTACGTTCATAAGCAGATCTAGAAACGGAAACCTCGGGGTCACGACTCATGTCGCTATCCCTCAGTTATCTTTTCCTCCTTTGAAAAGAGATCAAACTCTAGAGAATTGAATCTGTAACAGAGCTGAAGACTTCTTGTAATCTCTTTGATTTACTGGAATCTCTCTCTGTACTGTATTTTTCTCTCTGCGGGTTTTTCACGTAAATTTTTTAGTATTTGTGTTGCTTCGTTTTCTTCTTACAAATTTAGTATAGATAAGTTCCTCAAGGAATTTACCTCTACACTGATGACTGGTGGTGTCAATGATGTTGTTTTTCCTTCAGCTTCTTACATTTCCTACATGATATCAAACGTATATGAATTTACATAGTTTCATATTCTCACAATAAAACAAAATCAATTGAAGACCAAAACGTATACTGCAATCTTGTATCAGTTATTTCGCGAGTACTAAAAGCTTGTAACAATGAAATGCCCAAATTTTTTTGTGCAAAATTCAGCAACTAGCACTAATTATTGTCACAAGGGGCTGTTTGGATTCAAGAAAGTGAGCGAAAGTGAGAAAGTGAGAAATAGGTTTTTTTTCTTTTGGAAAATGAGAATTTATGTGTATCTTTTTCGCTATTTGGTTGATAATTGGGAAGTAAAGTGAAAAAGTATTTTGTGTTTTTGGTATTTGGTTAGTAACGTGAAAGTGAAAGTGGAAAGATTGACCATAAAGTTGACTGCAAAATAATATTAAAATAAAAATTAATTATAAAAAATGAATTGTAATTAGAATGCAAGTAAGATTTACATGACCAAAAAATTAATTGTTTTGAGTTACAACTTATTACAAATGAGATTTACATGACCATAAAATTTATTGTAGCACCCTGATAGTGAGGACATGATTTTGTAAAAAGGAAAAAAAAAGTTTTTCTATTTTTTTCGGTGTTTGGATGGACAACAAAAGTGAGAAATGACACTTCCCATTTCCTCACTTTCGCCCACTTCCTTGAAGCCAAAGCACAAATTCTGCAGTGATTCATCAAAAGTTAAGAAAATACTGATAACTTCAACAACCATCAACTTTCTGAGGTTTTTTTTATCAAGATTCTAGCATTTAAACTTAAAATCATAGAACAAATAACTGGAAAGTAAAATAATCACCTAATAAAATCAAGAAGAGAGAGAAAATAACACCGTTTGGATTTATCTAAAAAATCAGAGAAATCAAGAAAGTTTTAAACCGAGGATTGAGTGGTTGTGCTCTAGATCTTGATCAAGCTTTCTCTAATCAACTCCTCTCTCTTGAAGCACTACTTTCTCGAGGCCTAGCAGCCCCAAATTGATCAGGCTTCCTACTCTTATTAGTTTTTGTCATGCCCTGCTTCCCAAAATACGTGAAAACAGAGTCGTGACGAGAGTCAGTGACGTATATACGTGAAGAAAGTACCCCACGTATACACGCTAAGTTTAAAGTAACCTGAACAAGCTATACATTTCAACTATGAAGAATCAACATCGATATGATCATCAATACTCTGACAACTAATCAGTGAATCTGAGACACTTACAACTATTAAACTAACTAAAACAATTATATCTAAATACTGATCAAGATCCAATAACAATAATGTAAATCTCATATCAACTCAGATTCTAAGTCTATATATCGATCAAAACATCAAAGAACCTAATCTATTAACAAAGTAACATCACATCTAATATATCCTCAAATACCTAAATGAGTTCTTCGTTGAATTATCACCGAATAAGAAATATCAAGTCTGATAATTATTCAGATAAAATATAGATCTTTACCACAATCACGAACTAATCCAATGTAAGATCAATCTAGCATACAGTCCAAGTCCTTTACAACTAGTCTGAGTCCGAAACGGTAATCATCTGTACATGAAATGATATAAGACTAATATCTCAATATTTAAATACAAGGTCTATATACATCTGATGCTCAAATATGAACAAATCCAGCCAATCAATAGATCGGGTCAACTTACAGTCTAAGATGTATCAATACTAAACTTAAGTCAACAACAACGAATTACTAACACATAGAATGACGCTGATAAATACTTATATCAACTGAATAAATAAAGTGAACATTCACTGATGACTTATGAAGTGATGCAGCTAATCATATTAGTAAAATATGTTAGATATCCATATGAAATGATACAATTAACACATATATGCCTACTGATAACAGTAAATAAGAAATGATAAAAAATAAATAGTTACATGAAATAACACGATTTTGGAATCAAATCATCGTCTGGTCTTCATGCTACGAATCGGTACGGATCTCTAGTTTGTCCCGTATGTCGATCTTTGAATCACTTGTGTATCAGGTCCTCCTGTAACAGGTCCGGATCTCGCAAGTGGATCCATATCGATGTGACATGTAATCAAACACACACGTTGATATACAACACATACGTACACATTATATACATACATATATACATAACACACACACCTACTAGTATAAATACATACACATAAACCCACACACTCACATGCACATACACTCACCCTATTACAAAACACCCTCATACACATGCATAATGCAATACATACAGAAACATACACTCACACCTAATTATACACGCCTATACACAATTATATAGTAAGAGAAAAAATGAATCCAAGGCACTCACGCACACACCTATACCCACACAAACAAGCACCCCATACTTAAATACACACTACATCAATACATAAAAGATGCACTGCCCACATCTATCCAAACACAACACACGTAGAAACACCCACACAAATATAATACACATCCAATACATACATTATATAAATGGACAGAGAGAGAAAAGAACCTAAGTGAGGAGGGAAAGATGGCTCGGTCACGCCATGCGGCGGCTCGATGGAGGCCGTTGTGGGTCTCGCGGACAACACTGGAGAGGAGGGGATGAGTCCGTGCTACTAGAGGGGTCGACGGCTCATCGGAGCTCGCCGTTGGAGGGTGCTCTCGGTCAAGAACAGGGCTGCTGGGGGACAGATCAGAGGTGGAGTAAAGTGCACGGCTGAAGGAAAGCATGACTCTGGGTTGTTAGAGAAAGCGTCGTGATCCGGTGGCTTGCGACAAGGACCAATCAGGCAAAGGGGCTCGGCAGTTGGAGGCCATGGCATGGCTTGTACGCTGCGGGTGTATAGAGAGCCCGGGTTGGGGCGCTGCCAACAAAGGGTGCGCACCTTAGTGGGTTCTGCGGCTGTGGTTGGAGTGAGTCCAGGCTTGGATTGGAGTTGTGTTGCCATGAAAGGGGATGGGGAGGTACGACAGCAGGCTGCTGCGCTCTGGCTTGCGGCAAGGCGTGGAGTTGATGTGGCATGGAAGGGGCGCTGGTGGACTGCTCGGTGGAGGCTGTGGCAGGCCACACTCAGGAAGAGATCGGGCATGGCTATAGGAGGAGATGTGCCGGGGAGGTGTTTGTGCTGTCGGAGAAGAGGTCGCGTGCTTCGGGGATGGAGGAGGAGTCAGCTGATGGGTGCCGCCGGCGCTCGCACAAAGGGAGAAAGGGGAGAAAGGGGAAGCGGTGGGGCGATGTTGTCGCACGCAAAGATTGGTGGAGGAGCGTTCATGTAAGGAAGGGAGGTAGAGTGTTTAATCTTTGTAACAAATTTGGGTTTGGTAGTTAACAATGGGCTTGATGAGGGATTTTGTGTTTATGATTGTTGGGTTTCATGAAAACAGGGAGAAAGAAGAGGGTTGGCATGGTAAGGGCTTGAAGGTGGAACCGATCATGGAGAGAGCAGGACTGGCTGTGTGACTCCGCTGGAGAGGAGAGGTGCACGGGGTGAGGCGCGCATGGGTGGATCTCCGGCTTGGGGGACGGCTGTACATGGGATGAGCAGGATGTGAGGAGGAAATAAATTAGAAATTAGTTTAGAATTTGTATTAGATTTGTTATAGGATTAAGATTAGTTATGATTTGATCTGGTTGTTAAGAATAGGATTTGGATGCTAGAATTTAAATAGGATCATTTATGATGTGGATTTAGATAATATTTGAATCGGTTAGTGGGTTTCAGGTATAGGATTAAGGGATTTGGATTAATGCTATTGGGTATGATTTGAGATCTTTTGGTTTGGGTCTATGTAAATGGGTAGGATTAGGAATCAAAGAAATGAAAAATGGATATGGGCTAATGAGTCAATGAATAATAGGTATGGGAAAAAGAATCAAGGAGGAAAAATAATAATATAAACACAATATTAATAATAACAATAATGATAAATAATAATAATAATTCACCATGTAATAATAGAAATAAATAATAACTATGAATCAAGTTAATTAACAAAATGGTAAGTAAAGCCAGATAAGATATTTATGATAATAATACAATATTATTAATTAGAGATATTACATTCCATCCACCTTATATAAATTTCGTTCTCGAAATTTCAATAAAATAGGGAATGATAAAAAAAAAATCAAATTAAGGGAGAAGATGGAGCTTCCACACCGCTTCTCACTGTATCAAGAGTCCACCACGCTTCCGCTGCACGCTTTGATCTCTGCTACCGGCTTCAACATGGAGCGATCAAACTCAGGAGACAAAATTAGAAAAAAAAGGATCGAAAAAAGAATAAGAATCAAGATAGAACTCAGATTATTTTAGAAGAAGAGTAGAAATCAGGGATATCAAAAGATCAAAAGGATGAATTTTCAAAAGGAGGATGCTCAATCCTCAAGTGGACTCAGTATCATTATGTGAATATTATATGTTTATTGCAGTGTAAACATAACATACTTCAGATCACTGGTAAAAATCAGGTCCTCTTTGAGTAAACTGGGCTTTAATACCAAGACAACCTTCTCATGCCCCGCTTTCCAAAATACGTGAAAATGGAATCGCGACGAGAGTCAGCGACGTATATAAGCGAGAAAAATACCCTACGTATACACGTTAAGCCTAAAGTAACCTGAACAAGCTATACGTATCAACTATGAAAAATCAACATCGATAAGATCATCAATACTCCGATAACTAATCAGTGAATCTGAAACACTTACAACTATTAATCCGACTAAAATAATCATATCTAAATACTGATCAAGACCCAATAACAAGAATGTAAATCTCATATCAACTCAGATTCTAGCTAAGTCCATATATCGATTCAAACATCAAGGAACCTAATTTATTAATAAAGTATCATCACATCTAATATGCCCTCAAATACCTGAATGAATTCTTGACTGAATTATCACCAAATAAGGAATATCAAGTCTGATAATTATTCAGATAAAATATAGATTTTTAACCACAATCAGGAACCAATCCAACGCAAGATCAATTTAGTATACAGTACAAATTCCTTTACAACTAGTCCGAGTTCGAAACGGTACTCATCTACATGAAATGATATAAGATTAATATCTTAATATCTAAATATAAGGTCCACATACATCTGATGCTCAAATATGAACAAATCTAGCCAATCAATAGATCGGGTCAACTTACAGTATAAGATGTATCAATATTAGGTCTAAGCCAATAACGACGAACTACTAACACATGGAATGACGCTGATAAATACACATATAAACTGAATAAATAAGGTGGACATTCACTGATGACTTATGAAGTGATGCTGGTAATCATACTAGTAAAATATATTAGGTAGCCACATGAAATGATACAAGTAACACATATATGCCTACTGACAGCAGTAAATAAGAAAATAATATAAGAACAAACACTCACATGAAATGACGCGATTTTGAAACCGAATCGCCGTCTGGTCTTCACTGTACGAACCAGTATGGATCTCAGGATTGTTCCGTATGTCGGTCTTTGAATCACTTGTGTATCGGGTCCTCCTGTAACAGGTTCGGATCTCGCGAGTGGATCCATATCGCTGTGACATGTAACCAAACACACACATTGATATACAACACTTACGTACACATTATATACATACATATATGCATAACACACACATCTACTAGTATAAATATATACACATAAACCCACATACTCACGTGCACATACACACACTCTATTACAAAGCACCTTCACACACATGCATAATGCAACACATACAGAAGCATACACCTAATTATATGCACCTATACATAATTACATAGTAAGCGAAAAAAGAATCCAAGGCACACACACACACACACACACACACACACACACACACCTATACCCAACATACAAGCACCCCGCACATAATTAAATACACACTACATCAATACAAAAAAGATTCACTGCCCACGTCCATCCAAGCACAACACATGCAGAAACACCCACACAAATATAATACACACCCAACACATACATTATATAAATGGACAGAGAGAAGAGAACCTGAGAGAGGAGGAAAAAATGGCTCGGTCACGCCATGCAGCCGTTCGACGGAGGCCGCGACGGGCCTCGCGGACAACGCCATAGAGGAGGGGAGATGAGTCCGTGCTGCCGGAGGAGTCGACAGCTTGTTGAAGCTCACCGTCGGAGGGTGATCTCGGCCAAGAACAAGGTTGTTGGGGGACAGATCAGAAGTGGAGCAAGGTGTACAGCTGAAGGAAGGAAGCATGGCTCTGGGCTGTTGGAGAAAGCGTCGTGATTCGGTGGCTTGCGGGAAAGACCATTCAGGCCAAGGGGCTCGACAGTTGGAGGCCATCGCATGGCCTGTGCCCTGTGGGTGCAGAGGGAGCTCGGGTTGGTGCGCTGCCAACAAGGAGTGCGCGCCACGGTGGGTTCTGCGACTGTGGTTGGAGGGAATCCGGGCTTGGGTTGGAGTTGTGTTGCCATAAGAGGGGATGGGGAGGCGCGACAGCAGGGCTGCTGCGCTTTGGGCTTGCGGCAAGGCGTGGAGTTGATGCGGCATGGAAAGGGTGTTGGTGAACTGCTCAGTGGAGGCTGTGGCAGGCCACACTCACGAAGAGATCGGGGCATGGCTATGGGAGGAGATGAGCCGGGGGGTGTTTGTGCTGCCAGAGAAGACGTCGCGTGCTCCGAGGATGGAGGAGGAGCCGGCTGATGGGGTGCCACCAGGGCACGCACAGGGGAGAGAGAGGGGAAGTGGTGGGGCGATGTTGTTCCACACAAAGATTGGTGGAGGGGCGTTCATGTAGGAAGGGAGGCAGAGTGTTTAATCTTTGTAACAAATTTGGGTTTGGTAGTTAACAATGGGTTTGACGAGGAATTTTGTGTTTATGATTGTTGGATTTCATGAAAACAGGAAGAAAGAAGAGGGTTGGCACGGTAAAGGGCTTGGAGGTGGAATCAGTCATAGAGAGAGCAGGCCTGGCTGCGTGGGCTCCGCAGGAGAGGAGGCGCACGGGTGAGGCGCGCATGGATGGATCTCCGGCTAGGGGGCAGCTGTGCATGGGAGGAGCAGGATGAGAGGAGGAAAATAAATTAGGAATTAGTGTAGAATTTGTATTAGATTTGTTATAGGATTAAGATTAGTTATGATTTGATCCAGTTGTTAAGATTAGGATTTGGATGCTAGAATTTAAATAGGATCAATTATGATGTGGATTTAGATAATATTTAAATGGGTTGGTGGGTTTTGGGTATAGGATTAAAGGGTTTGGATTAATGCTATTGGGCATGGTTTGAGATCATATTGGATATGGGTCTATGTAAATGGGTTGGATTAGGAATCAAGGAAATGAAAAATGAAAATAGGCTAATGCGTCAATGAATAATAGGTATGGGAAAAAGAATCAAGGAGAGAAAATAATAATATAAACACAATATTAATAATAACAATAAGTATAAATAATAATAATAATAATTCACCATGTAATAATAGAAATAAATAATAACTATGAATCAAGTTAATTAACAAAATAGTAAGTAAAGCCAGATAAGATAGTTATGATAATAATACAATATTATTAACTAGAGATATTACAGTTTCGGCCTCGATTTTGATTTCAATCCTTTGTTTTCAGGCTGCTTCTTCTTTCTTCTCTCTTTCGACTTCGTCTACCTAGGAAGTCCCAAAGCTGCTACCTTTCTTCTTCTCTCCCTCCATTTCTTTATCAAATTCCTTTCAATCTCTCTCCCCCCTCTCACTCACTCTGTGTGCTTAGAAACTCTTTAGCTCGGGAATTTTTTGTGTTTCTTTTATATATGTTGTCGGTCAATTTCATTAAAATCTTATTAATGAATCACAGGGGACATTACATGTTCACCGTTTTTCTTTAAAAAAAAAAAATTTCAGCGGTCACTTGTGACCATGTTACACATATGGGTTGGGGTTGGCTCCTTCACATGAAAGATCAGGTGTTGATTTTTCGTGTCATGGTCATCCATCACAGCTAATGGACAACCCGGAACAGGAGAGAAAAAAACACATTTTGTAGGCCTCACTACAAAACATGTTTTATTTTCTCTCTCCTGTTTTGTGGGAGAAAAATCCTCATAAAATTTCCTTAAATCAAATGAAGATTACAATGGATTAATACTCCGACTATAAGGGAGGGAAGATGTTCACAATTGAATCTCCTCTTTGTTTAGTGCTGGGTTCTTGGTGTGGCGATGGAAAGTGAATCTTGTTTTCCGTTGACTGGGTGAACGTCAGGACCTCTTGGGAATTCTCTCTTTGGATAGCAGACGGAGTAACACAGCTCCTGTCGACTAGGAATCTCAAAGAGATTGTAGGCAAAGATTAACTTGTACGCAGCAAGTTGTTCGAAGAGTTGAACTCTCTCTTTCTTTTCAGTGGAGGTCTTGGTGCTTCTACAGCTCACAAGCGAAATTCTCTACCAAGAGTTATCTAATCGACCGACCCCTTCTCCATAGCAAACGGAGCTATTTATAGAGGTTTCAGGGGTGAACGTGCCCCCTAAAAATGCTCCATAATGGGGGTTAACTCCCTCATTACGTGGGCAGTAATTGACCCAATAATGAGGGCAGTTATAACCGAGACGCGGGTTTTGAGCCTTGCGCCTTGGCGCTGCAGTGATGCTGAGACGCGAGTTTCGACCCTCGCGTCTTAGTGCTACAGTGATGCTGAGACGCGGGTTTCGTCCCTCGCGTCTTGGCGCTGCAGTGATGCTGAGACGCGGGTTTCGATCCTTGCGTCTTGGCGCTGCAGTGATGCTGAGACGCGGGTTCCGTCCCTCGTGTCTTGGCGCTGCAGTGATGCTGAGACGCGGGTTCCGTCCCTCGCGTCTTGGCTCTGCAGTGATAGCTATGATTAGCCCTGCGTCTGGAGTTTGGACTCTGCTTTTTGATGACCTCTTTAGTGATTTTTAGACAGCCTACAGAACCCCCTCCAAATTTTTCGATATTCCGCGGTTGACTGGGACGGATTTCGAAATACTTTGGATTCTGGTTGAATTGGTACTTCTCATGATTGGACTGACAATCATTCGAGATGCTCTGAGCTTGATCCTGTCTGGAATATGGTCTCCGTGAGTGTACTGTGAAACCCTTTGAAGCCGCCAGAAATAATTATAGCGAGTATCTAGGTACGCAGTCTAGACCTCCCCAGTGCTCTGAGTTTGGTATTGGTGTACTTTGAACCAGGGGTGAACAGTTATCTGCTTGAGCCAGTGTAATGTTGAACTAAATTGCAGAGGTAAGGACTGAATGCAAGCCCTGTAGACGCAGGAGTCATGTTGCTTTAAAGACGCGACTCTTGTAGGGACGCGTCCTTTGAGATGAAGACGTAGCTCTCACTCTGTGAACTAGGCGCGACTTTGGCCTTGCTGAAGAGGCGTGACTTTTGGAGGAACGCGGTTTCCCGTTGAACACGAATGCGTGTTGTGGGCGCGTTGCCACATGTCCGGCAGAATTGAAGGGACATCTTTCCTTTGGCGCGCGAATTTTGCGTTGCATTTAATATGCACGCCATGCGTCAGATGGGGATTAGGCCTCGATCCAAGCGCCGCGTATCTCTGGGGATTTCTGTGCCTATGAAAGACAACAGTCTTTCAAGAGTCATCATTAGACTCTTCTTCTTCGCCGAGTTCTTTTAGGGTTAAGAAAAAACTCGAAGCTTTTTTCCATTTTCACCACCTTCAATAGTGATTTCATGGTCGAAATGGCACCTAAGACCAAACCTGTTTCTTCGTCTTCGAGCGCCGTCGCTCCGGAGATTCAAATGGGTGGTCCTTCCATGCAGGAGGCCGCTATTTCAGGTAGTAAAACCATTTGATTTGGTTTCTGCCATTGAAGGGGCTTATAGAGTTCTTTCAACTCTTAAGTCCCTTTTGAGTGTGAACCGCCAACACGGACTCATGCCCGTGTTTGATCTTCAGGCGCGGTTTTTGAGTTGATAGACAAGACGCATGTTTGACAACCTCTGCATCCTTCCTTTATCAACTTGAGTCCATATCTACTTGTTGAACGCAGGTCCTCATTGAGCCTTGAATTTCAGACTCAATGCTCAGAATGTTTCTAAGTGTGGGGAGCTCAGACGCAGACTTTTTACAATTCTTGCGTTTTGTAAGATCAGACGCAAGTTTTAATGAATCTCGCGTCTGAGTCCGATACTTAGAAATTTTTCTAAGTTCTGGATTTTGAAATGCGGGCTTCATGTAAGCCTCGCGTTCTTTGAGTCTGGACGCAGATCTTGATGATCTTCGCGTCTGGATTCATTCCTGCGTTTAAGTTTCAAAACACCTAGCCATTTTCTTTCAGATTTCTGACCAAGTGTTGTTCTCTTTGCAGTACGATACTCCTCCAACCCTTTGTCTAAAAAGTGCCACTTTGGGCACGTAGATGGCGCTGATCGTAATCTAACCTTCGTGCTTCAGAGAACTGCTCCTGTGACTACTGGTAAGTCGAAGGAGCGAAAGGAGAGGATCTCCAAGGCCGGTATGGTGACCCTCCGGGAGATTATCTCTGATGGACTGTTTGAGACAGATTCTCGCACTCCATTGCGGAAGCCTGTTTTCTTCTTTAGTGACAGTATTGACGAGGACGATAGGATTCTACGTGACGGGGATTATAAGTGGCTCCGTCAGATAAGGGACAAGCGGTTCTTTCTTCCCAATATGGAGAGGATGTATCCCTTGTCCTATCTACAACACATGTCTATTAATCGTGCGATGGATTGGGATCTTTCTCGATTTGTTTCCGGTGTCTCTCTTGGCAGACTAGGTGCCAAAGAAATACACTCTGCCGACCATGGAAAAGAGGTCTTTGGTTTATTCTCCGGATTGGTCAGATCTGAATATCCGAGAGGAGAGACCCCACAGCTGGGCACCACTTTCATCAACCAGTTCATGAAAGTGAGGGGTGATTTTCCCGTCAACTTCCGTCCGCCCGGGTGGGTTCATTCTCCCAACAAATCCTGGTGGGGTGGATGGTTGGATTTGTCCTTGTTGAACTTGGAGCTCTGCTGCAGCAGGTGGGATTATATCACTCGGTCAAGGCTGTACAGTATGGCTTCCCGCAAAGTTCTCAAAATTTTTATGGCATCCTGGAGCATTATAATCCTTTGACGGGCACATCTTTTACTCCAGTTGGGGAGATGGGGTTCGCTCTTCATGAACTGTATGAAGTCTCGGGGCTAGTTATGGGAGATGCCCCTTATGAAGAGTACGTCCCGACTTCTGAAGAACTTCATCTCTTGAAGAAGGAGAACCCTCAAGTGTACGAGACATACTGGGAAATGTTGTGCCACTTCCACATCTGTGGCCAAATAATCTCTTGGAGGAACAGGGGTGTCAAGCAGATGTCCTGGGCGAGTTACCTATTCAAGGGTATAAATGAGAAGGATAGTCCAGTGACCAGCCTAGCTCCTTGTACTGACGAAGAAATTGCTGAAAGGATCAATGCCTCTGCGAGCTCTTACACCACGGAGTCAAATGAGGATACTTTTAAACCTGATACGGTTTTTGAAAGTTTTCATCATCAGGCCCAAGTTCCCATTTCTGACCGAGCGCTATTGGCGGGCTTCCTTATGCTATGGTTGAAGCGTTGTGTGGTGCCAACACTGCCACATGAAGTAATTGTCGCCGATGTGGTGTATCAGGCAGTTTTGCTTGCCTACGGAAAGTCTATCGCCCTCCTTCCAGCAATGGTGGCTGGAATTCAAAGTGGGTTACGGGCTCTGGTTAAAAGCCTATGCCAAGTGGAGGCCATTGTCGATTCCAAGGGCAGGCCAGAAGTTGATTCGGAGGGAAGGCCAAGAGTAAAGACCCTTAACCCCAGGATCGAGCTTCCGTATACGTACTTGATGGCTTGGTACGTTATGCACTGCCCTTCGCTGATGACGGCGGTGCCTCTGTCTGTAGGGTTTGTCCCTTTTGTGCAGAAGCTGGAGAATTTGAGCTGGTCCAACTACTATATGTTCTACGTTCGAAAATGTATTCTGAATGCTTCGAACTATCAGCTCGACCATTGCTTCCCCGAGATTGCTGATGCATCTTACGGGGATAAATTTTCTGACCTTGGGGGACCAGATGATTTCACAAGGCTGCCATCGGGAGTCTTCTGGTGGCTGATTAATATTCAGCCTCGGTATCTGCTCTTTCGGCAAGGGAACTCATGTACGATCGAGCCTTATATGCCGAGTCATTTTGCTCGACAGTTCGGCTATGATCAATTATATATCGGCAACCCCAATGCTAATCTCTTCTTCAGTGAAAATTTATTTGAGGGTGCTCGAGCATGGTACTACAGCGTGGCTGGAGGGATAAAAGCTGTTTTCAGCTTGCCTCACAAGACGCCCAATTGTTATACTAGCCTCAGCTTCTGTACTTGGTACTCCCTGGCTAGTAAGATGCCTGGTTTCGGAATAAATACCTCGTGCATTAAGAGCATCAAAGCATCTTATAAGGACAAATTTGATTCCAACAAACGCGTGCGAGGTATGGACGAATATCAGGCAGTCGAGAAAGAAACAGGAGGGGAAACAGGGACGGGCCCAAGGGTAGCAGGACTCAAGGAGCAGCCCGCTAAAAAGAGTCAGCAGGCTGTGTCCAAACGTTCCCACGGCTCTGCTTCCAAGGGTGAGCCTATCCCGAAGAAGGCTAGGAGAGAATCGGAGGCTGAAGCTTAAATGCCTGAGGTAATTCCTTCTGGTGTTGAGAAGCAGAGGGAGGAAGAGGAAGATGAAGAGGAGACCCCCCTTCTTCGTCCTCGTGGTCTACACAGCAGGGGCCCCATGACCCTGGAAGAAGGGGAATTTGCAGGTGAACCCGCCATGGCTGAAGAGGCTGAGCGATCCGAAGTTGACTTGGTAGGGAGGGATGACGTTGAGATCCCAGGGGTCTCAACTCAGCCTGGGCCTTCTTCAGTTTATGAGAGAAGGGTAGAGATGCAACAGCCTGGGTCTCCCAGTGTATTGATGCACACTTCACGGGTTATCGATCCCAGCCCTACTACTGGGGTACTCAGTAGTAAGGTCTCGATTACTGAGACTGCTTGTGTTGAACTGTCATCTTCATCGTCCGAAGAACATGGGTATTATTCTGGCGAAGAAGTTAATTTTGGCGATGAACCCGCTCTTCCTGATACGAGCAAATTTTCGTATATTTCAGAGGAAGAGATACAAGGATGCGATCCTGTGACGGCTTCGCCGATAGTAATAATTGCTGCTACCGAAGGTACTCTCCTTGTCTTCTTGAACCGGCTCCTCCTCAAGTTAGGGAAGGGTTCTGACATTTCTTTTTGATTTTCTGCTATAGGGCTGGCTGTCGACAGTGAAGCCACAACCTCCTCTCATATTGAGGAGATGATTCAAGAGCTGGCCCAGCAGGAGGGCCCTGAGGTTCCTATTACCGGAATGCCTCAGGAGAGTGCGACCGTCGGGGTCAGGGAGGCCTCAACCCCACTCGACCTATCCAGGAATTCGCCATCTTCAAATCCTCAACTTGGAGAATACTAACGTATTGAATATTCTCCTTTTTATTGTCATTACTGACGTTTTAGTGGTTTGCAGAGAGCGCTGGGGTAGCTCAAATAGAGGATCATGTGGCAAGCATTGACGCAGAAGATAGCACAGTTCAAACCTCGACCGGGGAACCTGATGTCGCAAGGTTTGCTGTTACTCCTGTCGCAGTGGAGGCCGCTACGATAATAACCGTTCCGGAGGTATCGGTGACTACCTCAGTACCTGACGAACCTATCGTCGGCCTCACTCCTGCGCAAGATGAACCGATTCCCGTCTCTCACCCTGTCATGGAAAGGGGGTCCTGGAGTACATCAGTAGGGTTATCTCCAGCTAACGACATGATGGAAGAGCTAGCACGTCAAATGGTGCAGCAATTTTTTACTTCCATGAAATCTTGTATTGACCTCATCCTTTCTGGGGGCAGCTCCTTCGAGTTTGCCCGAATGCTTCTCGAAAATCAGATCGAGAACATTGGTCATACTGGGAGTCCTTCGTAGTTAGGGCATGCCTGATGCTGGTGGAGCAGCTGGGGAGCCACCTGAAGGAGCTCAAGACTCTGGAGAATGCTGGCTCAGTAGACGAGGCTCGGATAACTCTGAGTAAGCTTCTTGCCGCTCAAGAACATGAGCGAAAGGAGATGGAGGAACAAATAGCTGAAGAGGCCTGCCATCTCCAGCATTTTCAAGCTGACCACCAAAGGCTGATTGGCGATTCTAAGGAATCTGAAATCGTCATACAGAGTGAAGAACAGGTTATTGCCACTGCTCGAGTTACTATCACCAGGGCACAAGCCTTGATCGAGATCAATGAGCAGAAGCTTGTCGCTGCTAGAAAAAGGCTGGAGGAGCTGGAAACTGCCAAGATACAGGTTGAAGAAAATCTCTCTGCTTATTCCTCCAGATTGGAGTCTCTTCAAGCGCAACTAGCTGCGAAGAGATTTTTATCTGAGGAGGAGCCGCGGGTCCAAGCTCTGGTGGAGGCTGAAAAGGCACGCCAGCACGAGATGCAATCGTCTCCGGGAATAAATCCGTTCTTTGGCGAAGCAAGATTATTAACCTTCTTCTTTTTGTATGGTTCACCTTTTTTTTTAACACTCTATTTGTCAAGAGTGTCTGTATTACTTTTACCATTTTTGAATTAAATAATAAAAGTCTTCAATTTTTTGCTCCATCTTCATCCTTTCTAGTTTTTTGCTCGCTATAGATGAACTCAATTTTCATAACCGTAGTCTTTGACTATTTGTAAAACGTAGTCTTTAGTCGGTCATGAACAATAAACTCAGGCTGAACTGAGTTCTTGAGCGAAACGTGGCTCTCATTTATAGTGGAGACGCGATTCTGGGAGACGCGGCCCTAATTCATTACTGAAGACGCCGTTCAGGCTTATCAAGGAAGACGCGCGAACCTTTCTTTTCGATAAGGACGCAGCTCTGGCTTAAGGATAAAAAGGCGTTATTCTGAAACGCGAATTTGTGTTCTTTAATAAAGGGGACGCGGCCTTCATATTTATGAAAGGATGCAGATCCGTAGACGCGGCCCTTGATTCTGTCAGGATGCAGTGGAGACGCGGTCTTAGGCTTCTCAAAAACTGACGCATGGATCTCAGCTAATTGATGAGGATGCGGCACTAGCTCAGTAGAAACGCGTCTCTGGACCCTTGATAAGGCGCAAGCTCAGGCTGTATTGAGTTTATAATGAAAGCACGACTTTCGTTTCGCAATGGAGACGCAGTTCCGGGCTCCTCGAGAACGATATGGACCTTCTCTGGTCGTTGAGGACGCAAGCTTCAGAACGCAGCTTTCAAGTTGATGCGGACTCAGGACACAACCTCTGAATGGGTCCAATTCGCTGAGGAGACGCGGCTCTAAATCATTCCCAGAGACGCAGTCGTAGCCCTTCCGAAAGGACTGAAAGGAACACAGTTTTTCAGGTTCGTGAAAGGACGCGGATCTCAGGACGCGACCTTTGAATTTGTGCTTGACGCAACCTCCCAAGCGTCACATGCACCTTCGTCTTAAAGATCTTGTTAGATCTTTAAATGCCAAGTCGGCGTTGATGATTAGGGACTCGTGTCCTTCGATGTTTCCCAAAGCGGCAATCCACGCGTCAGCTCTTTAATTGGGCTTCAACGTTCATGCAGGAATTAAGGCTGATGGCTCTGATTTTTACGCCATTAATTAAAGGCCTTATGGCTCGCCTATAAATAGGCCTCGCCCCCTTAACAGTCTATTACTTAGACTGTTTCCCTTAAGAGCAGGCGCTCTAAGGGTCTTCATCTTGACTTAATCTTCTTCCTTCAATGGGATGTACCCCCATGGACAGCGAAAACTCAAAGCTTTCATGCTTTTCTTTAATTTTTCCTGAAGATTATCACTGTCACGTGATTTCAAGATCAAAAAGCGTCCCTCTGAGTACCTTTTATATTCGCGCTTTGATGCATAAAGTTCAACCTCTAGAGGGTTCTTCTGCGGGTAGGAATTACTTGTCACCATAAAATACTCAGCCCAACTAAGTTTCGGTTTTCCTGTCCCTTGAAGAGATTCACTCTCTTAACCTTCTCTTGAAGCCTGACTGATGCGCCAATTATTTGAAAGTCGCGTCTTTTAGACTTCTTGATGAAGTGCGAGTTGATTGAGTCTAAACTTTAACTCAAAGTCCTCTGGACGCAAGTGTGATGAACTCTGTACCTGGACTATGAGACACGAGCTTTGCATATAGAGCTCGCGTTTGAGGTTGTTGACTTAAAAGAATTTTAATTCTTGTTGAGGGCTTCAGACTTGAAGGTAGCAACCCTTGTTTCTCGAACAAGGATGTGGCAACTTTCACGTCTGGTTCTCTTTGCGTCTCATATTTTAGACGCGGGTCTAACACTAGACCGCGTTTAGGTCTGTGTGTATCTGAAGTCCACAACTTTGATCGCGTCTATTTCTGTCGTAACAGAATTTTGACTTTCTGCGCGGGTCATCCCTGCGTCCGAAGTTTACAGCTATAGCCGCGTCTGTTCTTCAGTCTTTCTATTTCAGAATTCTAACCTTCTGATTTTTACTTCTTGCAGGTAGCCTTAATCAGCCTTTTGTATATTCACTAGGCCCTTGGGAGAATATATCGGCCAGCGAACTTCTTCGATGGTCGATCACTGGAGGAGAAGTCAAGGCTCCTGTTTATGGGCGACGAGGATTTGCGCGACTGATGACATCCGTCAAGACCCTATTGGACATGATGCACCGGCAGTGCCCCCGGGTTCATCATGGTCACAGTGGGTATGGTGGCGGGTATGGTCCTCTTGCAGGTCACGGGAAAGAGGACGTCACCTGTAAGGTCTCGGATTCTCCCTTTACCAACCTCACCCCAGAAGTGACATCGACGAAAAATTCATGTTCATTGGATGACTTTCTGGTGGTAGAGATGTTCATCAACGAAGGATCATGACCTATACCAGTTGGTCGGGTGGAATCAGAAGGCTTTGCTGCATTTCGACCTCAAGAAACACCATTGTTCTTGGTCAACGATGGACTCCTTCGATGTTTACGTCATTCATCATGATGAAATCAGCATCCGATCGTCACAATAGTGCTCAGCCCTTCTTTGACGCTCTTCCAAACATCTTGTATTTGGAGTAGTGAGACTGCTTTAGAGAGTGAGTGCAACCTTTTACTGAGAGAGAGGGACTTCTTTGTACTCCTTTATTGTAACACTCAATCTTATTGTATAAGAGAGCGTCTTGTATCACTTTCATATATCTGGATATAAATAAAAGCGACACTTTTTTTTTCTTCTATTGTCTTGAATTCCCTTTTTGCAATGAAAATCAGACGAATAGAAGTAAAGGATCTTTGACTCGCTAAAAATATGATAATAATCCTAACGAGTCAAAGTTTGTAGGAAAATCCTGTTTCAGGAAATTCAACAATGCTGTCAGAGGTGTGATATTAACTTGACAGAAGTAAAATAATTCTCGTGGACCTGCCAATCTATAAATGAGACTGACAAGTGGAATTTGTACCCCCAGGGAGGATGAGTTTTCATCAAAGGTTTGGAATTAACTTGACTAAGACCCAGTTGGAAAATTAGTGAAAACACTATTAACGGTGTAATGTTAACCTAACAATATTTTTTTTAAGTGGACTTGTTACTCTGTTGACGAGAATTACAAGTGACACTAGACTTGGAGGGAATCTAGGAGGACTTTTTCCATTAGAGGTGTGATATTAACTTAACGGGTTGAATATAGTCTTGTCAGAAGTGTGATGTTAACTCGACAAGGGTATGAGTCAGAGGTGTGATATTAACTTAACTCAAAAGTGTTCCAGCTTCATTTGAGAAAACTGAAAGTGTCACTATCATAGGTGTAATGTTTAACTTGGCAGTGAGGGTAATGCTAGAGGTGTAATTTTGAACTTGGCATTGGTCATCTCGACTTCAACAAGGAAGCCCGAGGGAAAGTTATAGCCATAGGTGTATTGTTGAACTTAGCAATGATTTGAACGCTAGAGGTGTGATGTTAAACTTAGCATCGCTCATTTCAGCTTCGATATGAAAGTCTGAGGGAAAATGACTGTCAGAAGTTTAATATTGAACTTGACAACAACTTAATCACTGTTAGAAGGTAATGTTAAACTTAACAGTAATTTGTCAGAGGTGTGGTATTAACTTGACAAAAATTGGCTCGAGATAGGAGCAATTTGAGGACCTGTCATTCTACTGATGAGAAGTGACAAGTAGAATTTAAAATGTCAGAGGTGTAATTTTAACTTGACAGCGATTGATTTGCGATATAAGCAATTTTGAAGACTTATCATTCTATTGATGAGAATTGACAAGTGAAGTTTAAAGTGTTAGAGGTGTAGTGTTAACTTGACAGAATCCAGTTCATTTCATTGAGAAGATGAACACCGGTGTTTTCATGCTCTTACCATTCGATGGGTGAGAATTGGTAAGTAACTTTAGAGGAGAGAGTAAGACAAAGTCCACTTAGGATTTTTAGCAAACCCTCAGCTATTAACAGATTTGGTGTGACTTTACCAACTACCGTTTGAGTTGGGTTAGCCATGCTATTCCCCTCAGCATGATGAGTTGTCAAAGACTTATGTTAGGCTTAGAAGCCCACATTTTCCTCTGTCCTTAGCCGTCGGGGGCGTCGGATATTAATTAGGAGAGCAATACTAAAACCCAAGTTTCGCCTTTTGTTTCTTTCTCAATATTTACATCATACATCATGGTGCAGTCAGTACTTGATTAGCTTGTCACTGATCATCATGATGTGATCTAGTAAAGGAAAGAAGTTTTTCTTGAATCTGGCGCTTTGATCAGAGGTGTAATATTAACTTGATCAGAGGAAAAGTACTATTAAGGATAGTATTTTTTTTAAGAATCTGCCGTTGATTGGCATCATGAGTGCATCACCGTTTGAAGTTATGAGGCGATATGCTCTATTTGAGTAGACTGACTCTACTACAAATGGTCCTTCCCATTTGGGCTGGAATTTTCCTTTTGTCTTATGTGTCATTACCATAGGTCTTCTGACAGCTAAGACATGGTCACATTTCTTGAAAGTTCGCGCCTTAACTTTCTTGTTGAAGGCTCTGGTAATCCTGGCTTGGTAGAGTTCGATTTGCTGTTGGGCCTGCAGATGTTTATCATCTAAGGCTTCCAGTTCTTGGAGTCGCAGTCGATGCTTCTCCTCCTTTGTCATCTCTGCTGTCAAGGTGACACGTAGAGATGGAATTTAGATTTCTAGTGGAAGCACGGCTTCACACCCATATACCAAAAAAAATGGTGTAGCTTTGGTTGAGGTTCGAACAGTTGTACGATAGCCCATAAGCATTCACCTAATTTGTCGTCCCAGTCACGCTGACTTTTCGAGACGAATTTCTTGAGAAGCTTGCCAATGGTTTTGTTGAAAGCTTCTACGAGACCGTTAGCGGCGGGGTAGTATGCCGTTGAGGACACACTCTGGATTCTGAACTTAGTGCAGAACCTCTGAAAAGTTTGACTGACGAACTGGGGTCCATTGTCATGGACAATTCGCCGAGGTACACCAAAACGGTAGATGACGTGATGTTTAACGAATTTGATCACATCAGATAACTTTACCTCCCTCAAAGTAATGGCTTCAGCTCATTTAGAGAAGTAATCGGTTATGGCTAAGATGAACCGATGTCCTTTTGATGATGGTGGGCATATAGGGCCAACTACGTCCATGCCCCATATCTCAAATGGCCAGGTAGAAGTTATAGAGTGGAGGTACCCTGGTGCTTGATGGATGAAATCGCCATGAACTTGGCAGGTGTGACATCGTTTGGCATAAGTGATTGCGTCAGGGATCATCTTAGGCCAATAATACCCCAATCTTCGGAGTCGATCCCCAAGTTTTGGACCAGGTTGATGGGCTCCACACATGTCGTCATGCGCTTCTTTCAATACCTCCTGTGCCTCTTTTTGTGATAGGCAACGAAGCAAGATCCCGTCATGCGATCGACGGTACAGTGTTCGCGTGATCACATTATAGTAGAATTTGGGGGTTTTCTTTCTGATGGCAGCTGCTTCTTTGGTATCATCAGGCAGGATGTCGTACAAGACATAATCAATGTAAGGGAATCGTCAGTCTCTAGGCACTGGGCCGGTTGACGACTCAAGAGCTTTTTTGACTTGACAGTCTCCTGTCGGCTTCTGGTAATCCTCAGAAGCGATTCTTGGGCAATACAGGTCATGGCGGTAGACAAGTATTTTCTCTACTACTCCAGCTGGAAGGGCTAAAGAGGCAGCGAGAGACGCCAGTGCGTCTGCATGCGCATTTTGCTGGCGGGGTACATGGTCGATGTAAAAGTTTATGAACCTCTCGGCCATGTGGACAGTTGCGTTGTAATTGGGTACTAGATC
Source organism: Agave tequilana (assembly GCA_038442645.1). NCBI lineage: Eukaryota > Viridiplantae > Streptophyta > Magnoliopsida > Asparagales > Asparagaceae > Agave > Agave tequilana. The sequence continues at coordinate 45,940 of JAVJIF010033257.1, read as the reverse complement.
TTCATGTCTGACTTCGTACTCCCCGCAAACTTGGTTGACGATGAGTTTAGAGTCACCATATGCCTCGAGATTTTTAACGTCAATCTCATCGGCGAGTTGCATTCCAATCAAAAGGGCATTGTACTCTGCTACATTGTTGGAGGAGGGCTCGGTTAATGAGAAGGCTCGAGGAATCACATAGTTCTGTGGGAAAACGAGTACTACCCCCACTCCTGCTATGACATGTCCTTCGGGCCTGTTCTCGATGCACCGTCAAAGAAAAGTTGCCACCCTTGTCTTTCAAAAGATGTTTGGGTTAGACAAACTTTAGCGACCTCGTCTGGGAGATCCTCGTAAAGTTCGGTTGCCCTCGGATCTGGATGCTCAGCCAGGAAATCCGCCACCGCTTGTCCCTTCACAGCTTTTTATGGTAAAAAACGCATTTCATATTGGGATAGCAGTATGACCCATTCTGCCAATCGGCCGTTTAACGACGATGGCTTTGTCATGAGTAGCCTCAAAGGGTTAACCTTTGATATGACGTTTATAGTTTGGCCTACCAAGTAGTGTCGCATTTTCTGGACAGCGAACACCATTGCCAAACATTCTTTCTCGATTGGGTTGTATCGATGTTCGGCCCCGATCATAGTTCTACTCAAATAATAATTGCTTGCTCGTGTCCTTGATCATTATTCTGAGCTAGTAAAGCTCCTAGAGAATGATCCATTGCTCGGACGTATATCAGGAAAGGTTTTCTGGACACCGGAGCTGTAAGGACTGGTGATTGTGTGAGGTATCGTTTGATTTCCTCAAACGCTTGTTGGCAAGCATCGTCCCAAATGAATGAGACACCCTTTTTCATTAATTTAGTAAAGGGTTGGCATCTTCCGGAGAGATTTGAGATGAACCTTCGGATGTATGCCAATCGTCCTTACAATCCCCTAAGTTCTTTGAGATTCCGCGGAGGTTGCATCTCCTGGATAGCGCGAACTTTTCTGGGTCCAAATGAATTCCTGTGAAAGTTATCACAAACCTTAGGAATTTGCCACTGGCCACCCCCAGGAAGGATTTCGTGGGGTTCATCTTCAACTGATGCGCCCGCATGATGTCGAAAATTGTCTTCAAATCGGTTATGTGATCACCTTTGGCGCGGCTTTTCACTGTAATGTCGTCAACATAGTATTCCACTGTTTTACGCATATGCTCGTCGAAAATGGCATTCATATCTCTCTGATATGTAGCTCCCGCATTCTTCAGTCCGAAGTGCATGACAGTGTAGCAGTATACCCCCAGTGGTGTCCTGAAAGAGGTATGTTTTTCATCATCAGGATACATTTTGATTTGGTTATACCCTGAGAATCCATTCATGAAGGATATTCGCTCAAATCCACACGTATTGTCAATTATGACATTCGTGATTGGGAGAGGGAATTCGTCTTTGGGACAGGTCTTGTTTAGATCACGAAAATCAATGCAGATCCGGATCTTTCCATTCTTTTTGGCAACAGGGACGATATTGGCTACCCAATCAGGATGTTATTCTTCCCTAATGAAGCCATAGTCTATAAGTTTTTTGACCTCTGACTGAATTGCCTCCATTTTTTCTGAACGAAACCGTCGCTACTGTTGTTTGACCAGCTTTATGTCTGAATTAATGTTGAGGCGATGCATAGCCACTCAGGGATCAAGTCCAGGCATGTCCTTGTAATTCCAAGTGAAGACATCTATATACTCTTGCACAAGAGATATTAAATCTTTTTTCTCGGAGGGTGATAGGCTTTCGCTTATAAAGATGGGCTTAGGATTAGCCTCATCTCCCATATTAACCTGGGCAACTTTATCCTCCGTGGGCGGCTCGCGCTGTTCAAAGCGAGTATCCCAAAGAGTATTTAAGTGCTTGATCTAAGGATCTGTATCAGACTGAATCATCTCTTCATCTCTGTCTTCCAGGTGGCTTGTTGAAACCATATTTACTGAAAGTTCTCTGAAGATGTTGCTGACACTAACATCTGACTCCCACGATGACGTGCCCGATGAGTAATTATGACATAATGACTCTTCAGACTCAGAAGCTGATGGAATCGGAGTTGACACATAGCCCACCCCCCTGCGAGTTCGATGATAATAATCAGGGGTTTTCCTTTTCGAGACGAAAGATCGGAGTAGTATTCTCCTTCCTTTGCCAAAGTTCAACCTAGGACCGTTTGTCAGATCATACCCCATGCTTTCCATCATTCTGAGTACATTTGGCTCATAATGGGCGAACTGAGGGGGTTCCTTTTCGCTTTCTGATTCTTCACGGGACATTGGCTCGGATTTGATTTGTCCGAAAAGAATTAGTTTTTGGCCTTCCCGTCTTGTTGGAACCATGAATATTGATTCTTGCGCATCACCGACATCTTGGTACGTTTCGAAGGATGACTTCACTGGTACATGCAATGATGTCAAAGTATCCATTGCAGACCAGAGGTCATCATCCACTTCAGTACTAGTGTCTGACGGCACTGAATCAGAAGCGAACACAGAAAAATAAGCCAAATCTAACTCTTCATTAATATACCATCCGCCTACATCATTGGCGGTGTTATCAACATCGAGCTTACTAATGCTCATTACAAGTGGATCTAGTTCCCAAATGCACTCTTCTTTTTCTGGCTCGGTGTCAGCTTCATTACCAGAGTCTGGCTCCTCTGGTTGCGGGTTCTAGTTTATTTCCACAGAGTCCTGGTACAGGAGAGAGTCTGTGAAATAGTTCTCGACTCCCTTGAACGGATGCCTTTCGGCAATCAACGTTCGTACCTTTCCGCTCCCGTCGATGTATTTCATAACTTGGTGGAGAGTGGAGGGAACGATGGAATTACGATGAATTCATGGTCGCCCAAGCAGCAAATTATATGAGGTGTCGGCATCAATCACGTAGCACGTCACTTCCGACTTTAAGTCCCCAATTTGGCATTTGAGCTTGATCTTCCCCATTGGGCGGGTACCATTGGCATTGAACCCATAAATGGTAGTCTGGGTGGCGCTCAATCGGTGGGTAGGAATCCCTAAATGTTGCATGACCCGGCGAGGCATAATGCTCAATGCGGACCCTGAATCTACCTGAATGCGGGTCACTTCAGATGATCCAATGTACCCTGTGAAGTATAGGGGTCGATCATGTTTCCCCTTAACCTACATATCATCTGCCGTGAAGGTGATGCAGGGAGCATTTTGGGAGGCATGGAGGCAATCCTCTACATCTTCTTCCTGTGGTCCAGCCGGTACCTGGGTCATGAAAATCTCGGCATTAGCTAGAGCCTTCCTTAAAGCTTCTCTGGTTGACTTTGATAGCCTCAGGAGCTCATAAAGAGTGATTCGAGCCGGGATATTGGCCAGTTGAGTCAGGACGTCAAAGCGGTAAGGTGTTGTGGATCCTTCCGCTTTGTCTTTTGAGAGAGCTTTAGAAAACTGAAGCTCTTTCTGCCTATCCACGGGTTATTTCGTGGAAGGCTTGGCTGACTCTGTACGGGTTTGGGAGGAGCTGCTACCATTTCGTCATACTTTTTCAAATATGACTGGCCCGAACGAGTTTCCGCCACAAGTTGCTTGGGTTCTCCAGCAAGAACTATTGTTTCCTCTTCTAAATCAGTTAGTGAGGGAACATCAGCTTCTGCTTCGCGGGAAGAAACGCACACCACATTGCAGGACGAAGCCTTCGCCTTGCCTTTGGACCTTCTGCTGGTAACAGCGGTCCATTGCTGGCCATCCACAAGGTCAGGATGAACCCACATAACTTCCCCCTTAGGTGTGGGGACAGGTACAAGATCCTTCTCTCGCTGACGGTGAGGGTCTATGTTAATCATTCTTAGTTCCCCTTTTGGGATGGGGACTACTCCAGAGGGTGTTGGAGGTTGTCTTCCAAACTGGAGAAATGATGTCATATTAGCTGTCACTTGCTTCTGCTCTGGACGGAGTTTTATTACCTCTGCGTCAATCAGAGCCTAAAGGATATCTTTGAAGACATAACAGCTCTTGGTGGGGTATCCCAGTATCCTATGATATAAACAGTAGTTGGGATTATTGGTTTTACCGACTTCTTCAGGACGTCTAGCTTTAGCAAGCTTCAATCTATTGCTCTTGTTGAGTAATTTGAACAGCGAATTAACATATTCGTCCTTGAAGGAATACTGCTTACTGGCACGCGGCTGGCTTGAAGAGCCACTTCCCTTGACCGGTAGAGGCTTGACAGGGGATTTGGCTTCTGTCGCCAAGTTATCCTTCCTTTTTGTTTGAAGGGATGCGTCTGGTGTACGCCTTGTCGACCTTTCGGGTCTGGGCTTGTTTTCTTCTGCCCTAACCCTGGCGATAATTTCTTCAGCCTGTTCACCTTGCTGGACCAATTGTTTCCAGGTGCGGCTTTCAGCAACTCCTATTTGGGCGAGGAGCGGAGTTTGTAGATTGTGGCGGCATATTTCCACCAGGGTGACCTGGGTCATACCGCTAGGACATCGGAGTGCTACATTCCGAAATCTTTCTACAAATGATTTGACGGACTCCCCCTTTCGCTGCTTTGTAACCAAAAGTGTAGGCATTGTGACCTCCGAGTCATCTTCAAAGAAGCGTGTCAGGAAGAGCTTCTCCAAATCACCCCAATTTTTAATGGAGCCTTCTGGGAGCTTCATGAACCATTCAAAGGCGAGCCCTATGAACAAATGTGCCAAGATGGCATCGTTATTTACCACGTTCCCCGTCTGAGACTTAAAGTAGTAGATATGTTGGTTCGGTGATCCTTTGCCGTCGAATGCTTGGAGGGTCGGAGCTTTGAACTTGGGAGGGTATAGAACAAGGTCCCACTCGGCTGGATATGGCTGGACCACTCCTGCTTCTTGGAGGCCTTTCCGATTAGTAAGGGTCTCGAGACGTTGGTCTAATTGATTCATTCTTTTAGAATGAACCCCTCCATGGTCCTGGTTGTCTTTCTCTTTGGATAAGGATTTAGACGAGCCAGAAGTAGACTGCTCTTTCTCCTCAATATGTACAGAAGATGAGCTTTCTCCCTCTTTTCGTTTGCCTTTAGACTTTTTAGAGGAAGCTTTGTCGGTTGACTTCCTCTTGTCTTCAAGCAATTGTGCCAGCATCTGCTTGAGGGTATCGATAGATTCTTGTTGAGCACGAATCATCTCAAATTGTTCCTTCTGGACCTGGGCTTGCTGCTCCAAGCGCCTGGCTGTCTCCTCAGGAGTATTTGTCATGTATATAAAGGCCTCCTTCTCTATGGAAGAGTTCGAAGCCTGTGACTCTACAATAGCGGAATGCGAGTCATTTACTTCAATACCCCGAGCCAGGGCACTGTAATTGATCGGGGCAATTACCCCAGTCCGAGTGCGAGTATGCCGGTACACTCCTTCTGGTTCTGTATCAAACTCGTCGGAGCTGACCACAGGTTGCTTTCCCCTACTCTTGCTTGTCATGTTTGCAGTGATTTCAGGGTACTCAGTGTCAGAGAAAGTCCTCCTTCTGTGGGAGTAATTTCTTTTAGCTGATCGGGGAGCTAGAGTCAGCTGTCTGAATTTAGACTGCTAGCTTGCACGTGAACTGCAACGGCACTCAGAGAGCATTGCGATAAGCCGTTCGCAGCAACACGATGGAGTGATCCGACTAGCACTTCTTTTCCTTGTCAAATAATCTCTTAGATCTGTGGGAGGGGGATCGAAGAGATTAACCTCAGATTGTCGAGGGTTTTTTTTGACTTGTGAGAGTTCTCCTTGCTTCGCAAAGCTGAGACGCAAGGTTCTGAGACGTGGGGCTCATGAATACAACTCTTGCGTCGCGGCTCTGGAACGCGAGTCTGGCGTCTTTGCTGAGAAGAGACGCGGCTCTCGTGTTGCCGATTGTCGCATCTGGATAGAGATGCTTGAGAAACGCAGGGCTGCTGGATCCCGCGTATAGAGGCGCGAGTCTCGTGTCTTTGACAAAGAGCACGGACTTCGCGTTGCTACTGTGGCGTTTAGGAAGCGGTGCTTCAGAAACGCGAGCTTAGTGAATCTCACGTTTAGGTTGCCAAACGCGTACTTCACACGTCTGACATGGTTCAGAAGAGACGCCGGTCCGAACCTCGCGTCTTACCTCTGTTGGACAAACTGTTGTTCCAACTTGTAGTTGACGCATACGCCACCTCTGTCGCCGCCCGGCATTCCGGTTACGTCGTGTGGGTTGAAGAGAACCCCTGGTAACCTGGCGCTGAGGAAGGGGATGAACAGGCTGAACATCAGGAACGTTAACCACGCGGGTCTCCTGAGAGACGTTGACGCGGGCGTTACGCATGATGTGATTAGCTGATAGGTAGTAAAAAGTGCATATTTTCCAATACATTTACTATCACATTTTCATATTTATTCCTATAATTCTGCACATTTACTAATATTTTATTATTTATTGTGTGCAGGCCTTGAGAAATAAAAATAAAAGAATAAAGCCTTAAAGAAGCCCAAAAGCCCATATTCAAGCCCAATGCAAAAGTTGCAATTATCAAATGTCAAAGTTGCAATTACTAAGGGCAATAGTTGCAAATACTAAAAGAAGAGGGAAAGATAGACTTCTATTTAACCCTAAATACTTGCAGGATGAGGATAAAAGCCAAAGAAAGAGAGTGCAAGGATGAAATTCGTTTTGGAAGAGATTTGGATCTAGGGTAACTTGCTTCCCAAGTTATCCCGAAAATTCAAAATAAAGAGTCGAGATACAACTTCCAGAAGGATAAACCCAGATGGACGGACCAGAGGAGGCCACGCGCGAAAGCGCGTGATCAGGGAGCCAGCTAAGGCCGCGGAAACGCGGCCCAAGCCGTGTTTCTGCGGCATTTTGGATGAGTCCGGGTACCAGTTTTCTTGGTGGAGTCGTATTGGGACTCTACCTCCTTCTGCACCTATAAATACCCCTGCAGAGCAACAGAGAGGGGCGTACAGCGAACTACAGAGCAAAATCTAGGGTTTTTAGGCTAGTTGTAGTTTAGGTTTTTATTTTTCTTTTTTGTAATTTTTATTTTTTATGTAACTGAGAGTAGAGGATGCTTTCATGGAGGAAGGAGTTCATGCTTGTACTGAGGTGACATCGGTGTAAGTCAAACTTTTCTTCCATTGTTAATAAAATCTATTCAAGGTTTGTTTTTGTTCTTCTATTCTTGTTTTATTTTTGTTCTTCTATTCTTATTTTATTTTATTGTTTCTCTCTGATGCCTTGCAAACCATGAGATCTGATCGCTTCGAGACTGCTTAGCCGAAGAAGTGCCCTTGATGGCCTAAGGTGATGAACAAGCCGTCTCTTGCTAGTGTAGTTTGTCTTTTCTTTTCGTAGTGTAGATCGAGAAGGGGGAAGATCCTATACGCCATGCTTGAATGCCTTCAAAGACATGGTAAGTCGTTGCAACAGATCAAAGGTAAACAGGGCAGAAGAGGTAGGTATGTGTTTTTTTTTTAGTTTATAGTTTTCTTTCTTTTATTTCTGTAGATTAAATCACCAACACTTCATCTTCCAACTCTTTCTTTCCCAACTCATTGTAAATATCGCTCCTATTCCTAACCAGACTTTAACTATTATTTTCTTATTTTCCTTTTAATAACTAAAAGAATAATTTTTTAGAGAACTTGCTAAACAAGCTTCCATCGCTAGTCCCTCCCTGAGGATCACGACCCGCATAGCCATTGCTACAGCGGATTAGAATTGAGCACCCTGCACATCTTTAATTCTTAAATCTGATATATTATATTTTGTGTGCAGGTAAAATCTCAATCAAAATTTTGGCGCCGTTGCCGGGGAGGGACGGTAAGTATTCTCTAAAAAATAAAAAATAAATAAATAACTAATTCTTTTATTCTTTCTGTTTGCAGGTTTGGAGAACAGGAAAACTAACAAGCAGCAAGGACATATAGCAACTCTGTGCCTCTGCCCTTGAAGGCAGAGCAACAGGGCCTACTACAGAGCCGCGGTTTCGCGGCAAAAGCCGCGTTTCCGCGGCCTGAGTAGTTCACTACTCACCCTGTTTTCTGCAGGTTGCTGCTACGTGCAAATCTGATTTACTGCTCTGTTAAAAGTTTCTCTGTGATAAACCTGCACACTGCTAATTAATTAACAGTAACTCATTTGTTGAAAAATAAAAAAAAATTAGACTCTTGCATCTTAGGCCCGTGTCTATTTAATTTTTTTAATTTCTGTTGAAGAGTGCTGGAGACAAGGTACGTTCGCATTGCATATAGACTAGGAAGCACCCTTGGCTGATTTTTCTACTTTGAGTGAATATTTGTCTACTGCTTTACACGTGCACTAAATTGATTTAAGGGCTTGTCCTATAAATAAGATAAGGTGGGGATTTCATCACCCTTCCTTGGCCCACAAACAATCTCCTCACTCACTAACCCAAGCCTAACTAAAAATTAGTAGACGTTGGCCCTAGGGACATCTCGGACTCAATTAGGAGATTATCCTAAGGGGGAACGGTGTTGGAATTTGACTCCTGCCAAATCAGTGTCTAGGAAGGGGATTGAGGGCCGAAAGCCCAAAGATTGGTGGTTATTTAATTAAGGAACGTCTTTGAAGGAAAACCTCCCACCAATCTTGCCCTGACCTGGCTGATTAACTTGTGGTCAAAGTCTACACCCTACCTCCCGTGGACAGTCTAACCAGTTAGGAGTCATCTAGGTCATAAGTCTACCCTAACTTAGGTTAGAATTTTTTTTCTTTTTTGTTTGCTTATTTGTTTGTTTTCTTTTTCTTTGTTTGTGTTTGTGTTATATGGCATATAACAATTTTTTCAATTTAATCCATATTACACACCAACGTCTTTTTCGGATATTACCAACCCGGCATATCATAACTTTGACCAACCTAGTGTGCCGGAATGGTCTTATCCGAATGAATATAACCCATGCCCCATCTTATGACCATAATTTCCATAATAACTTCAACTCTTCACAGAGTTCATGGGGTTTCGCTTCCCCCGAGTCCAATTTTCAACCAACTTGTCCTCCGTATCCACCTTGTCCACAATATTCCCAAGATTCATACTCAGATCCATCAATTCAGAATAGAAAACCATCTATCTTGAAAATGATGAGTATGCATGAGTCCAAGCAACAATTACCATCAATATTAGATATGATGATGCGTGAGTCCAAGCAACAATCACAGAATCTGACTGACTCACAACTTCATCACGATTGTCCCAACACCACTTCCTCTTTTCAAGTCCAATCACAAAATGATGCACCAATTGACTATGAAAAGATGCTTGAAGCCATGACTCAAGCTAGATTAGCTCGTGATCATGAAATAGATATGATGGTTCAATCTTTACGTTCTCACCGTTCGGCCAATTCTGATATCGCTAATCATTCTGTTAGAGCCGACGAGCCACGTTGTTTTGGACAACAAGATTCTATTTCAGTACCATCATTTGAACTTGCTGAAACTCCAATTTTTGATAGTTTGGCAAGTTATTCCTTTCCTGAAATAGAACTTGAGCATGAATATGATCCTGATCCCCAACTTGGTGATTCAATTTTACTTCCTGATTCAATAATGACTCCGGTGTCTCCACCTGATTTCACTTTTCCCGAGTCAATATTTGATCCTGTGCCAATTCATCATGAAATTGAATCACCCATTTTTTATGATCATATTAAACTTGACCAATTTTATAATTTTGAAAGTCCCATGGATAAATTGGCAAGTTCTCATTTTTATGATATTGAACTCAATGAGATATGTGACCTAGATTCTCAAATCTGTGATCAAGTTCAAATTCCCGAATCATTATTGACTCCTGTTTTATTACCCAACTTAGGTAATCTTTTAGAGTCAGTTTTGATTCCCACACCTATCATTCCTAAACTTGAATCACCAATATTAAGTCACATTCCATTGTGGGAAAATGATTGTGGACTTGAGTTTCAACTTATTGATTTGGACCCACTTCTTGAACCTAGCCCGACTCCTGAACCATTACTTAATTTAAGTTTCTTTCCTGAGTCGGTATTAGTTCCCGTACTTCTGACGTCCAAGTCAATCATTCCATCTTTTCACACTCCATTTTGGGACAAGGCGGTTGACACAATTGACTCTGAATATAATTATGAAATTTGAAAATTTGATGGGGTGGAATTATTAAAAAATGATAATACATACATTTTAGTGGGTTATACAAGAGAAATTTCTGGTGGGTTCCTCTGAATACCACATTATCTTGATTGGGTAGCAAGGCTTGGCCCAATTAGACCACCACCGGAACCACCACCTTGAGGTAACATCTGCCTTCCCTTTCTTCTTTTTCATGCATACATTCATACATTGAGGACAATGCATAAGATAAGTGTGGGGGGAGGCTTTACTAACATACTAACATAGGTAGAAACTAACAAAAATTTGCTAATATTAAAAAAAATGAAAAAAAAATGAAAAAGGACAATATTTTGACTTATCTTTTGAAAGAAATCTAAGTTAATCTTAAGAATTAGGAAAATCATGATTAGGATTTCTAAAAACTTGGTCAAAATAAATAAATTGTTGAATTTTTAGGTATAGGAGGAAAAATTGAATAAGTAATTAGTCTTGATTTTTACCTTAATGAAATATGCATACCTAATATATTTATATATCTAGGATTCTAAGACAAAGACTCTTGTGCCCTATAATAAATAATAATAAAAATTAAAAAAATATATAAAAAAAGAAAAAAAAGAAAGGGAAATTCACTGATTAAGCTGGATACATGTGCCTCAAGAAGCATAAGTATTCACGCCTAAAGGTGATTTTATAAATAAAGTCCTTAGTTTTGTGGCCTAGTTCACTCGAATCCTTAAGTCCGTGGGTGTTTTCTCACCCGGTGCCCTAAAACCGACCGGTTTGAGAGCCACCGACTTTAAGTTCGCTACATGGGTGGATTAGAAAGCCTAAGGAAACTAAGAAAAATTACTCATATATGTATTAACACATCTAATAATCAATTAGTTAGGTATGAGAGCCTCAAGAAGCCTTCATGCTTACACGAAAGAAAATTAGATGAGTTATACATATTTAAAAAAAGAGAAAATAATAATAAAGAGGCATGAGAGTCCAAGTTAAGGAATTCCTAGTAAAAATTCACAAGGATGCATATGACTTAGGGTAACGAAAAAGACTATACAAAAATTCAATTTTGACCCTTACCTAAAAAGGAAAACAATTTACTATATAAAGACTAAGTTTAAGAATGAATAAAAATGAGGATCCTAAAAACTTATAGACCACTTAGTCTCTTCAAACGTATTTCAAATATTTTCCTTTTTATGGATTTTGTGGGTGTAATCCGCTGAAAACCCTCCCGAGACAACACTCGTCCTTTAGGTTAACCTAGGGGTTTAACGGCTTGTTGCACATGCTAAGTGCAACCGTGATTCCTACGAAAGTGAGTTAGCTAGTTTAGTTTTTCTTTTTCTTTTTGATTTTTACTCGAGGACGAGCAAAAAGATAAGTGTGGGGGTGTGATAGGTAGTAAAAAGTGCATATTTTCCAATACATTTACTATCACATTTTCATATTTATTCCTATAATTCTGCACATTTACTAATATTTTATTATTTATTGTGTGCAGGCCTTGAGAAATAAAAATAAAAGAATAAAGCCTTAAAAGAAGCCCAAAAGTCCATATTCAAGCCCAATGCAAAAGTTGCAATTATCAAATGTCAAAGTTGCAATTACTAAGGGCAATTGTAACGCCCCGATCCCGGCGGGTACGGAGACGTCACTGCAACGTATATACGTAGGTCAGAAATACCCTCACGTATATACGCTAAGCATCAGTACAGGCAAGAATCAGAGTACGGAAGCAAGTGGTGCATTATACATTCCAACATATGAGTACAATTACAAAGTTATTACCAGAGGTGATAAATATTACAATAATATTACATCACCTGTTAGGCGCAAATGCGAGGATACAAAGAGAATGTACATATATGGACAGTACGAAAGGGCGCTCACGAGATAACTGGAGAAGCCGCGAGCCAACAAGGGGGAGCAAGGATGGGACTGGATCTACGGCTGGTCTGTCTGCTCCGCAAAAGTAAGCTTGGTCCTCAACAGGAAGAATCCCCTTCGGTCCAAGCTCCGAGACCTGGACATGAGGATCCAGAGGAGTCAGAACTCCTCAGGCGAGTGGTGATACGAAAGCCAGGTGGCGAGCATAGATAAGTAAACATATAGTATAATACGACAAGAGCAGGAGACTGATGGAATATAACACAGGTGGTAAAACAGGATGTGAGCAAGTATAACATAGTAATGCTCATAAACCAGAATTCTGATGTAAAACCCGATGAAAGCAATTATAACGAGACAAGTGGTATAACCAAGTTTACAGAGCAACATAACAAGTTATCATCGTGGCATATTATTATTATTAATCGTCCGACCCATATATCTAGGTATGTGTCCTGGTGTACATCCCAACACACATACATCCATATATAAGCAAGTCGAGATTGGTTATTGGAAGCTGATGGAGAACTGATAGCTCATACTTATAGTAGTTCCCGTCCGCCCGGGACACAGCCATTGGGGGCCTTAAATCCCCCTAACACGCATCTTCTGGGGGCCTGAAATCCCCCTAACACGAATCGTCAGTTTTGGTATTCCATTACTATAAGCAAGGCACCATACCGGCATCCATCACTTCCTCCCATTCCCTGTGCAAGTTATCCCTTTTTATGGCTTATTAAACATAATTATCAGATTACAGGAATGAGCAGGATCATAACTGGTCATAACAAGAATACATAACGAGCATAACGGAGTTCATAACAGGCATAACTGGAGTACATAACAAGTGATCAAGTTCTACATTCCCGTAATGTGATATTCATGAGTAGAGAGTTAATCATAATAGGTATCAGGTCTCAACCTGCCAATGACAAGTGATCAGGCAGGTGACAGGTAATAAGTCATGTCATAACAAGGAACAAGTATCATGAGACATATGCCGAGATGTGATGTTAAGCGGGCGTCAAGTGATAGCATGATACATGTGTTGACACTTAAAAAAGACAAGATTCTTGTTGGTCCGAACAATGTCTAAACTTGTTGACATTTACAAAAGACAAGTGACAGACGAGCTGAAGACCAGTTTTCACCCATCTCCGAGGGACAAGGAAGCAATTTGGACTCCACTGATCCAGCAAGCAGACAGTGAACCCGGATTGCTTCTAAACAGACCTCAGCAGGTCTAAGGTGCTAACACTTAGCATTGCATGAGCCCAAAGGGATAGCCTCGCTTGAGAGGCTAATATCACTCGACTTCGCCTTGAAGCCATTCAAAGCCTCGCCAGGAAGCTGACTCGCAACTTCGCCACATAAGACTTCCAGCCCCGCCAAAGGATTTCTTTCGGACTTCGCCAGAAACTGCCTCCAGCTCCGCTACGAGCTCAATGCGGACGGCTCCGCTATTGGTCTGCTATGGTCAACCTTTGACCAATCAAATCTCCGGATGAGATCGGATCCAATCAGATCAAATCCAATTAAGATCAAATCGGAGATCAAATTTGGCAGTTGATTGCCACAATCTCTTGACTCTTCTAAAACGATATGGAAAGGATCAAAACAGATCAAGAGGGATCAATCGAGAGAGAAGACTCCACAAGCAGATACTTCTTCACAAAGCACCGTGCGCTCTTGAATTCAGAGACCTTTTAGAGAATTGCTTTCTCTAACCAGGGTGTTCATACCCTAACATCGTTCTTCTTCTCAAGGAATCTCCGGAACCAGGCGAGAAGGAATTCCTTATTGAAGGCGATTTTGAGAAGCAGCAAGAGGGTTCTACCAACCTTCTGTTCTCTGATTCCCCGAACTAGGCGAGAAGGGAATCTCATCGCTCGCATCGTCAAAGGGACAAAGTGGTCGCGCGCTGACCAGACTCCTATCGGCACACTTCTCCAGAATCTCTGAGGAGATCTACTTGTAATCTTTTTAAGAATACTTGTAATTTAGCTCCTCAAACTTTTATTGTAAGTTTTCCCCCTTTGCAAACATAATGGAAAACAAGATGGCGACTCCGCTGGGGATTGAATATTCTCTACTGCCGAGAATCAAGTGTCGCAATGCGACGAACAGACCTTCGGGTCTAACTCTGAATTCAGAAAAGCCGGTGCAGCCAGAGCCTTTCTGGCTAAATCTTCAAGGAAAGTCTCTACGGAGACTGAAAAGGTTCTCTACGAACCTACTGCGGTTATTTGGCGCAACAAGGAAGCACGTCCGCAGTCTGATTCCTTTACTTGTGAGAACTTGGTGGTTCAGTTCGATCAAGGAAGATTTGAAGAAGTCCTCTCTGGGGGTGGCCCAATGCTTCGAGCACGGAAGCATAGGAAGGTCTCCACGACCAAGGTTTCAAAGCAGAAACCGGAAGCAGAATTCTGCCAACACCCCTCAGCCTCGTGTGTGGCTAATCAGGTTCCTTGTGGACCTAAGTCTCCTCTACCAAGGCGGGTATGGAAGCCTAAACAGAAGTCTCCGACCGAAGCTTCAGGCGTAGCTACGCCTAAACCGCGCCTCTCCCGTGAGAAAAAAGGCAAGATGCCTGTCTGCTCCAATCCTAAAGTTACAACGGCAATCATACCGTTATCCAATTCAAGATCAGCGATGTCTCGCGCCGGCCTCGTTCTCATGAGCGAAGCCACCGTACCACAGCGTACACGCAAGGTCCATAGCCGCAAAGCCGAAGCCAAAGTACTATCTGAGGCTAATTACCCTCGCAGCAGCATAGCGGGTAAAGCACCGCAGCATGCTCCGCTTTCCAGTGCGTCAAGCACTAAGTTCGCGTCTAATGGCGAAGCTAGAACCAAAGCACTATTCAGTGCTAATCCCGTCTGCAGGGATAAAAGAAGCGGGACATCGCCCTATGAGCTATCCAAAAGAACCCTTGCGCTCGACTACAGGGACCCAACCGGGTTCGATTTGAGGAAATTGTTGACGGATAGACAAATCTCTTCCCCTGTTGTCGACAAGTAGGATGTCAGCTGGTGACACTCCACTCGGTCCATTGCCGGCTGGGACCAACTTCCACCACGCCTCCAAGACGACGGTCAGCTTTTGATCGACTATCGGTACAAATCCCGGTGAAACATCGCAAAAGGAGCATCTCGCGAGATCTACCCTCCGCATCCGTCAACATGACCGGAAGAGGACAAGAGTCCCCAGATCCAGACTATAGCCCAGGCTTAGGCGAAGTCTTGGTGCATGAAGAAGGTGTCTTCCGAAACACCAGATCCAGGGTAGCGATACCCTACACTTACAAAAAGCCTTCCTCCTCGACGGCCCTAGCCTCGTCAGAGCCCAGGAAATCACTCCAATCATCGGACGGAGAAGATGAAGACAGTGGGTATGCCTCTTCGGTGACAGTTAGCTCGGTGCGAACAGACAAAGCATCAGTCAATATGGCTGATAACGTCAACGACGACCTTCGTCGGCGCCTGGAAGCTCAGGAGCAAACTTCCAGAACCCAGCAAGAAGCCTTGGATAATATTCAACAGATGCTTGCTCGACTCCTCAGCAATCGGAATGACAACGATGCCGGGAGCAATCACGATGAGGAGGAACACTTCAGCAATGAGGAGCCAAAGCCGGAGAAATCCAAGGAGGGTTCCTCCTTAGACGCCGAAGTCCTTAAGGGCCTCCAAGCTCAGATCGCATCCCTGGCTCAGAGGGATGAATTAAAGAAGGTAGGGGCAGTCCGTCCTTATCCGCTGGAGTGGGATTCGATGCCGTATCCACCGAAGTTCAAACCGCCAACGCTGCATACCTATGATGGAAAGAGCTCGCCAAATCAGCACATCTACTATTTCCGGTCTCAGACTGGTAATGTTATAAGCAATGACGCCATCATGGCTAGGCTATTCATTGGCACCTTAAAGGGGGTGGCATTTGACTGGTTTCGCAGTCTTCCCCCGGGATCTATCAACTCCTGGATCGATCTGGAAACTCGGTTCCTCTCTCATTTCTAAGAGGACGATACCGAAGTAACCATGGACAAGCTCCTCTCCACTGTGCAGAGGAAGGGCGAATCTGTCCGTGACTACATTGAACGGTTCAGAAACTTATCCTTGATGTGCCCAGCAGGGATGCCATTACCCATGCTCTTGCAGACATGCAGACACAACTTCCTAGACCAAGTGGAAATTCGCATGGGGGCTGTTAAAGCCCACACTTGGAAAGAATTGGTCGAACAAGCTGAGATAGCCGAGAAGTCGGCTAAAAAGTTCGAACCATCCGCCCTTAGAGGCAAGTGGGGGATGCACAACAAAGGGCGTAGCGACCTACCACAATCTTCTCAAGCTAAAGGCAAAGAGACTATGTCTGTGGAGTTATCCGGAGATGTGCAGTCGAAGGCCAAGAAAAGTGGCTTCAACAATCAGGAGCCCAAGTTCCCTCCGAAGCAGTACTCGTTCAAAGACGATCAGGTGGTCACCATATTCCATCTGCTCCACAAAGGGAACAAAATGAAGCAGCCTGATGCGCGGCGTCCCAATGAGATAGGGCACACAAACGACCCTAAATACTGCCTCTACCACAGGATGGTCCACCATCCTACTGACAAGTGCTATGTCCTCAAGGATAGAATTCAAGCCTTGGTTGATGCCGGGGTTCTGACATTGAAGACGGAGCAAAAGAAAGTCACTGCCAATATGGTGACTCTTGAGTTCGGCAAAGCTCCGAAGATCACAGTTCCTGACGGGACTTATTCAATCCCTGCGCCACGGTTGGAAGTCAAGCATCTTCCAGCTACAGCTCAAAACAATAAGGGTCTTGTTCCCTTAACATTGGAGACAGGAGAAGTCATGTGGATACATCCAGACCTCGTCCAAGACGTACAGCGGGATCCAAAGCAGCCCAACTCAAAGGGCAAGTCTTACAATGTCATCTCCATCCTACCAGACGACGGCAATCTTACATCGGCTTCCCTCAGTGATTCCGAAGGAGAAAAGAATGCTTGCGCAGCGCAAGCCGATACGCCTCAACAAACGGGCACCCGATCCGAAAAATTATACTTAAGGCAGTATGAAAAGTCTACTGACGAGATACAACAGCAAACGACGTCAGTACAAGTACCAGCATCCACTCCAATCCCAGCCAAAGGGAAAGAAAAGCCTAAGGAGGTACGATTCGACCACGTGTTGAAGAAACCACCAGGCCAAGGGTTTGATACGCCCTTTCGCTTTGATATATTGGCTCAGCTGGCCAATATCCCAGCTCGTATCACTATACACGAGCTCCTTCGCCTCTCGAAAGAAACAAGAGAAGCACTCAGGGAGGCGCTAGCCAATTCAGAATCCTTTCTGACATGCATGCCTGAGATCCCTAACGACGACGTTCAGTCTCCCTGCCCAGAATGTCATCATGCACAATCAAAGGTGCCCGCTATTACCTTCACAGCGGAAGATATGCTTCTCAAAGATAACAAGCACGATCGACCTCTGTACTACACCAGATATATCGGTTCAACGTGCATCGAGAGAATACAAGTCGATCCGGGGTCCGCACTCAGCATTATCCCCAAAAGCTTCTCTACTTCCTCGGCATACCATTGTATAGGTTGTCCGCAACTACTACTACAATATACGGTTTCAACGCCGGGAGCAGTCATCCACTGGGGAAGATTCGACTCCGTTGCAGAATCGGGAGCTTGAAGTCAGAAGTGACATGCTATGTCATTGATGCTGACACTTCATATAACCTGCTGCTGGGACGGCCATGGATCCATGCCAACTGGATCGTCCCTTCCACCCTCCATCAATGCTTCAAATATGTTGAAGATAATGCGACAGTACGAACTGTCTTTGCTGAGAGACAACCATTCAAAGGAGTGGAAAACTACTTCACTGACGCTCTCCTATATCAAGAGGCCGGTGGAGCACTTAAAGAATCGTTGCCGGACGATGATGAAAGTGGCAACGAGGCGGATTCAGAATCCGAAGCAGGCATGCCAGCCATTCTGATTGGTGAACCAATTATAGCATGTCTCAATAATCCCCTATGTAATACTCCTTCAGAGGATGAAGGTGAATGGGTAATTAATGATAATATTTCTTTTGATTATCCCGCGAGTGTTGGGCTATTTGAATCAATTACGGATAGCTCTCTGCACATGCCTTTACACAAGCTAAGTGCGTCCAGTACGCCCATGGAATCCGCAGAAGGAGCCTTCTTGGTGATCCCGCTGTCCAAACAAGGTCAGTCGCCGATAATCTTCGGTAGAACCCAGCCACGGGGACCCACAACTGTAGATTCGAGCTCAGACTCAGACGCCCCACAGTTCTTTCATTACGCGCGGCCGGCGCGCCATATTATGAAGAAAATGGGGTACGACTTGAACCATGGAGCAGGCCTAAATTTTGAAAAAGGAAGGCGCAGTTTGATGCGGAACTTTGTGCCTAAAGGGAAGCCTGCAAATTACTATGATAGTACACGCAGGGGGTTGGGGTATGTTACACCCACATCGTCAGCAACCATTCAAGTCAAAGACGATGAACCAATTCCATCACATTCAGCCTCATCCTCCGAGTGGGATTCAGATGTCAGCATAGGAGGGATGTTCGAAAACCTCACTGCTAATATGACCTCAAGCAGTCAATTGGAGCCCGCAGAAGCCACTGACGAGGAACCATGGGCCCAGCAATTAGACCTTCAATGGGAAAAGCGATTCGAACTGCGCGAGCCGCCCAGTGAAGACAAGGTGATGCAGGTCAACCTGGGAAGTCAAGATAACCCCAAGCCCATCTTTATAAGTGAAAGCCTATCACTTATAGAAAAGAAGGAATTGATAATACTCGTAAAGGAGTATATAGATGTCTTTGCATGGAGCTACGAAGATATGCCCGGACTTGATCCACAGGTCGCTATGCACCGTCTAAACATCAAGCCTGACGTCAAGCCAGTCAAGCAGCAATAACATCGGTTTCGTCCAAACATCATGGAAGCTATTGAAGCCGAAGTTCACAAGCTCATTGCGTGTGGCTTCATCCGGGAGGAACAACATCCAGATTGGGTGGCTAATATAGTCCCCGTCCTCAAGAAGAACGGGAAAATACGGATCTGCATCGACTACCGTGATCTCAATACGGCCTGTCCCAAGGATGAATTTCCGCTACCCATCACCGACGTCATGATTGACAACACATGCGGGTTCGAAAGGATGTCTTTCATGGACGGCTTTTTAGGGTACAACCAGATTAAGATGTATCCCGACGACGAGAAGCATACTTCGTTCCGAACACCATTGGGGGTATACTGCTATACTGTAATGCCCTTCGGACTGAAGAACGCCGGAGCAACCTACCAGCGGGCAATGAGTACGATCTTCCGCGATCATCTCCGAAAAACGGTGGAATGCTATGTCGATGACATTGCTGTCAAAAGCCGCAACAAGAATGAACATCTTCGCGACCTAACAACGATGTTCGACATAATGCGGGCTCATCAACTGAAAATGAACCCGACAAAATCCTTCTTGGGAGTGTCAAGCGGCAAATTCCTCGGGTTTATTATCACATCAGAAGGAATTCATCTTGACCCAGACAAAGTCAAAGCTATCCAGAGCATGCATCCACCAAGGAATCTCAAAGAGCTCAGAGGCTTGCAAGGCAGGCTGGCCTATATCAGAAGATTCATCGCAAATCTCTCAGGCCGCTGTCAGCCGTTCACCCGGCTCATGAAAAAGGGTACTTCCTTCGTATGGGATCAAGCTTGTCAGGAAGCTTATGAAGACATCAAGAGGTACCTCACAAAGCCTCCAGTCCTGGTGGCCCCTACATCAGGGAAACCATTCTTGCTTTATGTAAAGGCTATGGACTACTCCCTCGGTGCCCTCCTCGCTCAAAAGGACGACAATGGTCACGAGCAGGCCATTTATTATCTGAGCAGAACTCTCATAGGAGCGGAATCTCGCTACAATCCTATCGAGAAAGAGTGTTTAGCTCTCGTCTTCGCTATTCAGAAGACACGACATTATTTGGTTGGCCAGACCATACATGTCATCTCCAGAGTAAACCCATTGCGTCTTCTTATAACGAAGCCAGGATCATTGAATTCAAGATTGGCTAAGTGGGCACTTTTATTGTCTCAATACGACATGATCTTCACGCCTCAGAAGGCGGTTAAAGGCCAGGCCCTTGCAGAGTTCTTGGCTGCTCATCCAGTTCCGGAGCATTCAAAACTTCACGAAGATATCCCTGATGAAGTCTTCGAGTCTTATACAACCTCAGAAGAGGAAGTGTGGCAGATGTTCTTTGATGGAGCATCCCGAATGGGCCCTAAAGGCAAGATTATTGCCGGAGTGGGGGTTGTGTTTATCTCCCCACAGAATCATGTCCTGCCCAGAGCATTTTCTCTGACAGAATCATGCTCCAACAATGTAGCGGAATATAATGCTCTGCTCATTGGTCTTCAGCTCGCCCATAGAATGGGGGTACGCTACCTCGAAGCTTATGGCGATTCAAAACTGATCATCAATCAGGTTAAAGGCGAATACGAAGTCTGCCATGAGGACTTGGTGCCTTATTACCATACAGCCATCGAATTGGCTAACCTATTTGAAGGTTTCTACATCGGGCATGTGTCCCGATCTCAAAATACTAAGGCGGACGCCCTTGCTGCATTAGCAACAACTCTAGCCTTACCGGCAGACACCGAGTATCACCTCACAGTCGCAACTCGACATCTTGTATGCTCCAAGCACGTGCTAAGAATTCGAGAAGTCTATAATGTCTCCACGGATCTTGAGCCGAGGGATTGGCGCTTTCCTCTCATTGACTATGCTTTGCACGGTCTACTTCCAGACGATCCTAAAGAAGCGGCGTCCGTCAGACGAAGGTCCATCCGCTTCTACTACGATCCAATTCTGAAGACACTTTACCGTCGTTCATATGACGGTGTCCTCCTCCGTTGCCTTTCTCATTCAGAGGCACAGGAAGCGCTTCAAGAAGCGCACGATGGCACTTGCGGAGCTCATCAGCCAGGTCCAAAGCTTAAAGACAGGTTGCATAGGCTGGGATACTATTGGCCAACTATGATAGCCGACGCCATCCAATATGCACGAAGGTGTAAAGCATGTCAGATTCATGCGGACTTCATACACCAGCCTTCGGAGTTGCTCCACCCAACTGCTGCTTCATGGCCATTTGAAGCATGGGGAATAGACGTCGTAAGGCCAATCAGCCCTTCTTCGACAAAAGGTCACCGGTTTATCCTAGCAATAACCGATTACTTCTCAAAGTGGGCGGAGGCTATACCATTGGCCGAAGTCAAAACCTCTAATGTGGTTCACTTTATCAAACACCATGTCATCCATCGATTTGGTGTCCCTAGGCAGATCATCCACGACAACGGTCCCCAATTCATAAGCCAAGTATTCTATCGGTTCTGCGATAAATACCGAATTCAGAATGTGGCTTCAACTGCCTATAATCCTGCTGCCAATGGCTTGGCAGAAGCATTCAACAAAACAATCATCAAGCTGCTCAAGAAATTCGTCTCCTCGAATAAGCGAGATTGGGACGAAAAGCTTGGTGAATGTCTTTGGGCCTACCGAATCACGGTTCGGACACCGACAGGCAATACGCCTTTTTCCCTGGTATATGGGTGCGAAGCAGTCATCCCGTTGGAAATCCAGATGCCATCATTGCGAGTCGCTCTGACCACCAAGAGCACATCAGAGGACAATGATCGATTGCGTCTTCAAGAGCTCGAAGCCCTAGATGAGAAGCGGCTACAAGCTCAGCAGCATATCGAGCTATATCAAGCTCGAATCTCAAAAGCCTTCAATAAGAAGGTCAAACAGAGGGTCTTCCAGAAAGGAGACCTGGTCTTAGCCGTCAGACGACCAATGATTATGACGCACAAGACCAAAGGCAAATTTCAGCCTAAATGGGAAGGACCGTTTGTAATAGAAACAGTCTATTCAAATGGAGCATACCGCCTCACGACTGCAGAGGGCGACCTACTCATGATGCCGATCAATGGCAAGTTCTTAAAGAAGTATTATCCTTAATCAAGGATCCTTCTCTTGATCAAGTTAACACTGCACCTCTGATCAAGATCTCCGAGAGCCTTTCTCTTCCTCCCAGTGAGGTCATACAGCCATAAACCAACAGGAACCTGGCCGTGCACCAGTTATCCTAAAGAAGAGTCAGGGTTATGCAGACATTAACCCGATAATCCAATATCCTTAACGATTAAGGATAGAGGAAAATGTTGGCCTGTAAGCCCAACATAAGTCCTCGACAACTCATCATGCTGAGGGGAAAAGCATGGCTAGCCCAATTCGAATGGTAGTTGGTAAAGGCATATCAAACCCGTTGATAGCTGGGGTTTGCTAAAAATCCTAAGGGACCAGTTCCCATTTGATTCCCTCTCCAAAATCACTTACCAATTCTCATCTATAGGATGGTAAGGCCACATATATTCCGCTGTTATGTTAACATTAAACCTATGACAGCAGTCCCCTCATTTCTCCTCGTGAGAACGAGACCTCCAAAGTCACTTACCAATTCTCATCCATAGAATGGTAAGACCACAAACACATTTTGCTGTTACGTTAACACTAAACCTATGACAGTGATTCCCTCGTTTCCCCATGAAAGCCAGATCCGAATTGGGGTTGCCCACATACAGCTGGTCATACCCGAACTGGCGGGCAAATCGACTCGGGACGTAGGGTTCCAGGTAGCAGGTATCCCCACTCCTGTACAGCAAGTGCGAGGGCCGGATGCTGACCAGCCACTCGAAAACGCCCCGACTCATGGGAGACCGCCGACTCCACATCTCGGAATTCCTCGTTGTATCCTGCACCCCGAATACGAGGAAAACAGCGGAACAGGCTATAGGCGTCATGACGACGCACTAACTTACGGGCCTCGGCCACGTAGGCTTTCATCCAAGAGCAACCTTCGAATCGGCGGAGAAGCGCCGTTCGAACACCCTGCGGAGGGTCTTCCCCAGCTCCAATCAAAGTAGGGCAGTGTAAGGCGAACCACGCCATCAAGTAGGTGTACGGTAGACCCACCCTAGGATTGGGTCCATCGCAAGGAAGGATAGCACTCTTCCCACGTCTTGTCACCGGTGGCCTGCAGAAAGCCTCCGTTAGTGCGCGAAGGCCTCTTTGAATACCGCATACCATGGCTGGGAGAAGACCCAGACGATGACCATGGGCCAGGCGAACGGCGGGTAGCAGAACATTCGGGTGGACGATGTCACCCGAGGAAGAAGGCACAACACACTTCTTTAACCAGACGGTTAAGAAACCGGCCAGCAGCGCCTTTCGAGACATAGGCCGACGGGCCTGATGGTGAAAGCTCCGAAGGGTATCACCCTTCTCATAGGGACCAGTGTCTTCTGTTACGACGATATCCCTTTGGAGACACATCTCCATCCGTTCAACAATATCGGCACCAGCAACTCCGCGATGAGCTGCTTCAGGAGCATTCTTCATGTCTGGGAACAGGTAACTTCCCCAGCTCTTCAAGCTCTTCGAGCTACCCTTGCCACCACCGTGGATGCTGGAACAAATATGCAAGTGGCACATCAACTCCCGATAAGTCTCGAGCAAAGCAGGCTCCTGCTTCTCCAGGAGAGCCAACTCCGCCTCACAGGAAAAGTACTCTTCGTATGGAAGAGACCCGAAAGGCAAAACAGAGATTTCCCACATCTCATGCAAAGCCATGCCCAGCTCGCCAACCGGGGTGAAGAAGGTCCCCGAAGCCGGGCAGTACAACTCAAGGATGGCTAGAAGCACGCCACCTTCATCTCAATGCCGTAGCAGGTCGCCCTGACGGCCTCATAGAGATTCAACCCCTCCAAGTCCTCCTCGAAGTGAGCGAGGATATAGTTGGTCAACTCCGCCCACCATGTCTTAGGAGGATGAACCCAACCGGGAGCCCTGAAGTCAGTGGCAGGATAGTTCCCGTCAACTGCGCAGAATTGAGTGCCAAAGGTCTGCGCCACAGCCGGGTTCTCTCCCACTGGAAGTTCCCGCGATACCTTCCCAGGGTATAGCCCCATTATGCTGAGGGGAGGGCCCGCCCTCGAATAGCCGGACTGAAAGGTCAATCTCCCAACATGGACGGATTCGACGCTTCGGCTTACGCCCCACGCCATCTTCCGAGCCTGAGTCACATTCACAAAAGAAGATAAAGGAAAGTGCCGCTTAGTCGACGGAAGGTAAAACTTTTGGCCATCCAGTTGAAAGATCCATTGTCCTTCGCCTGCCTGCAACTGGCGATCGGGATCGGATGCGGCATCCCCGAACATAAAGTCGGGCTTCCTGTAAGTCCGACGGTCAACATCCTCAAGAGGGGCCGTGGTCAAGATACTCCGCGTGGTCTGCGGATGACCGCCTTGGATGAGTGTATCCCGGACGAGAGAGCTCCGCTCACTGAACAAAGAAGCTTGTCCATGGGATTGCAGGCTGAGGTTACCATCTGCTCGACTGGTTAGCCCAAACAGACTGTTCAGGAGACCGGGAGTGTAATGCACTGCGAAGACAGAAATGAATTATGATTAGTTCAACAATCAAGTGGATACGAAGAGATAAAAATTCACTAAGGCATAGCCTCGCTCAGCAAGCAAGGCCAGCAAGGCGATAGCTTCGATGAAGCTTGACCTCGCGGATAAAACTGCGTCCAAAGTACCAATTTCGCTTAAGCAGAAAGTGGTATAGCCCCAAGGGCTGACGTCACCAAGAGGGCATCATGGTCAAAAGTCATCCCTCGTGGCCATGACAGGGAACAGACCTATATCCTGTTCCTCAACAGGATGGAGACTGCTCGAGTAATGGCTTCGTACGGAAGCCTAAAGAAGAACTGTTCGGTTCTTAATTCCCTTGTGCAAAGAGAATAGGGAGGTTCAGGGAAATTGTAGGGGGCCGGAAAGTTTGGTGGTCGGAGAAAGTGGTTTTAGCTGTAAAAGATTTCCTTGATTCAAGCGAAACGATTACAACCAAAAGAACTACTCTTCCCTCTTTTCCAGTTACAAGGGAGGGAGGATGTCTGAATCTTCCCTTTGTTTAAAGCTGGGTTCTTCGTGTGGCGATGGAGAGTGAATCTTGTTCTCCGTTGACCAGATGACCGTCCTAGACCGTCGGGGGTCTTCTCTTCGGTCGGTAGAAAGAGTAACTCAGCTCCGTCTACCAAAACTCTCAAAGAGGAGGTAGGCGAAGAGCGGCTAGTACTCAGTAAGCTCGCTGAAGAGTCGTGCTTCTCTCTTGATGATCCTCCTACCTGGATTCGATCTTCTCAAAGTTCTCTCCCTTCTCCAAAAACTCCGATCTTCTGCCAAGCTTCGATCCTCTCTTCATAGCAAACAAGGCTATTTATAGGGATCTCAGGGGGTGAAGGTGCCTCCTGAAAACGCTCCCGAATGAGGGGCCACTACCCGCTACATGCGCGGTGACTGGCCCCGCATTCAGGGCAGTTGCAACTGAGACGCGGGCGTTGGGCCAAACGCGCCTTGAGACGCGGGCTTCGGGCCTTCACGTCTGGATGCTGAGGCGCGGGCGTCGGGCCGATGCGCCTTGATGCTGAGACGCGGGCTTCGGGCCGACGCGTCTTGATGCTGAGACGCGGGCTTCGGGCCGACGCGTCTGAACGTTGAGACGCGGGTGTAGAGCCAACGCGTCTTAATGCTGAGACGCGAGCATCGATTTCTCGCGTCTAGAGCTTGAGACTCTGCTTCCTTAATGGCTGGTCTGTTAGTCATTTTTAGACAGCCTACAGAACCCCCTCCAAAGTTTCTGATATTCCGCAGTTGAATGGGACGGATTTCGGAATACTTTGGATCTTAGCCGTGTTCGCGTTTATGACTGGACTGTTGATGCTTCGGGTTTGATCTTATCTGGAATTGGTCTTCGTGAGTGTACTGTTGAACTCTTTGAAGCCGTCAGAGTTGATCGTGTTGAGTGTCTAGATACACAGTCTAGACCTCCCCGATTGCTTTTAGTCTGTCACGGGTGCGCTTTTGGCCGGGAGTGGTTGGTTGTCTGTTTGCGTCAGTGTACTGTTGAACCGACTTTGCAGAAGCAGGAGACTGGACACAGGTTCCTTTTTGAAAAAGCAGACTGCTTTAAAGACGCGACTTCTTAGCGAGACGCGATGTTTGGCCTGTTTGAGGGGACGCGGACTTTGGAGAGACGCATCTCTTGAAATGCAGACGCGATTTTCTGGGTGCATTTATGATGATGCCGACGGGGCATGTCCACCGAAGAGCCGCGTACTTTGGGACGCGCACCTGTGCCATGTCATGATTACGCCGCCAGCTGGCCTGGGGAAACGGCGAGATTTCGCCTTTTGGCGCGCGGATCACCCGGTTCATTAAATGAACTGCTCCACGTGTCAACTTCTGACTTGTGGCGGGGTCGCGACGCATGATCTTCCCTGTTCAAACAATGATTTGGCTCCACGCGTCGCTGCAGCGTTTTATTGGGCCAAACGCTGCGTATCTTCGCGAATCTCTGTGCCTATAAAAGGCAACAGTTAGAGAGATGTATCTTCTTCTCCGAACGAACGCATTCTCTGAAAAAAAAGAACTTCCTTCTCTCTCCAACTATTCATCTCCTCGCTCGGATTTCTTGATCTTCAATGGCTCCCAAGACAAAACCGACTGCATCGACCTCAAGGGCGACCGTCGCCGAGGCTGAGAGGGATGCTTCCTCTGCGCAGGAGGGTGTTTTCCGAGGTAAAATGTACCTTCGGTGTGGGTTCCGCCATTAAAACATGTTCATAGAACCCTAAGGACCTTTAACACAAGATCGTGTTTGATTCTCGGACGCTGTCCTTGAGATGATAACCGGGGCGCGGGCCTGATGATCCGACGCTGGTGAACTCTGCACTCTGGGTCCTTCACTTAGAATATTTCTAATTGTGAAGGTCTCTGGACGCGATTTGTAGAACGCGGATTTGATCCATGCGTTCTGTGCCGCGTTTTGTGCCATCAGGCGCTGGCGTCCGAGTCCAAGCACTTTGAAATTTCACAAGTCTTGGTTTGCAGAACGCGGATTTGATCCTTGCGTTCTGTGTCTTCAACCGCCGATTTTGTAGAATCTGGCGTTTGAGTCCAAGTACTTCGAATTTTCATAAGTCTTGGTTTGTAGAACGCAGCTTTGCAGGTCTGGACGCGGATTCGAAAAATTCCTGCGTCCAGTATCTCTTCTGCGTTTTGGTGCAAGTTCGCAGGTCTGGACGCGGATGATAACTCCTGCGTCCAATGTCTCGGCTGCGTTTTGAATTATGAACACTTAGCGTCTTCCCTTGTTTTTGGTAAAGTATCTGACCAAGTGTCTTTTTTCTTTTGCAGTGCCGCGTGTTTCAGGTTCACTTGCCAAGATGCACCATTTTGGCCGCGTGGGTGGTGCCGACCGGGGCTTGACCTTTGTGCAAAGAATGAGTGTCCCCGTGACTGCTGACCAGTTGCTGGATCGCAGGCTCTCTAATGTTAACAGGAGAACCTTCCGGGCACTTATGACCGATGCCGCGCTCAAAACGGATGACGGTGTCAGGTTGGAGAAGCCTGCCTTCTTCTTTGGGGATCATATCTATGATGATGGTCGTCGTGTGTCTGAGGGGACCTATAAATGGCTCCGTGAGATAAAGGGCGGAAGATTCTTTCTTTCAGACATGGAGAGGATGTTCCCGATGTCCTACTTTCAACACATGTCTGTTCCCCGAAAGATGGAAT
Source organism: Agave tequilana (assembly GCA_038442645.1). Taxonomy (NCBI): domain Eukaryota; kingdom Viridiplantae; phylum Streptophyta; class Magnoliopsida; order Asparagales; family Asparagaceae; genus Agave; species Agave tequilana. Next base: position 18,238 of record JAVJIF010033257.1, on the reverse strand, counting down.
GGGACATTTCCCAGTATATCCCTGAGATCGCCCTTGGTGACTTTGGCCTCCAAAAGGTAGACCGCCATGATAGTCATGACGGGTCAGTTGTCGGACTGTTCCCTGCGTCGTCCAAGCCTGAAATCCCAATTGGAGAGATCCCGGAGCTTGCTACCACCTTCCTCAATTCCTTCATAGAAGCAGGGGGTGACTATCCTGTCGACTTCCGTGCGTATGGATGGGTCCATTCTCCAGAGAATTACTGGTGGGGTAGGATGGTGGGTTTTGTCCTTACCAATCTTGAGGGGCCGCTGAAGCGTGTGGGGCTGTACCCAGCAGTCAGGGCCGTGCAGTGGGGCGTCCCGATGAGTTCCCATAACTTCTTTGGGATTCTGGAGCGCTACAATCCTCGGACGGGGACATTCTTTACTCCGGTTGGAGAGATGGGCCTTGCCCTACACGAATTGTATGAGGTCTCCGGGTTGTCGTCAGGGGATATTCCTTACGAGGAATTTGTCCCAACACCAGGGAGCTGCGCCTTTTGGAAAAAGAATCTCCTCAAGTGTATGAGACCTACTGGGAGGTGATGTGCCATTTCTACATCTGCGGTCAGACAACTGCCTGGAGGTCAGGAGGCGTCAAGCAACTATCCTGGGCTGATTATTTGTTTAATAATGTCAGCAATAAAGATCTCCCAGTAATCCGACTAGCTCCTAGTTCTGGTGGGGAAGTTGAAGACAGGATCGACGCAGCTTCTGACAAGTTCTACACCACGGAGTCGAACGAGGACGGCTTCGACCCTGACTTGGTCTTTGAGAGCTTTCACCATCAAGCCCGGACCCCTATTTCTGATCAGGCGCTGTTGGCGGGCTTCCTGATGTTGTGGCTGAAGAGGTGTGTGGTGCCCACGCTACCACATGAAGTTATTGTGGCAGATGTGGTGTACCCGGCGGTACTCTTGGCTCATGGCCACCCCATAGCCCTTCTTCCCGCCGTGGTGGCTGGTATTCAAAGCGGGCTGCGGGTGTTGACCAAGAGCTTCTGCGGACCCCCAAAGACTGCTAATTCTCGTGGGGAGCCGTATACCGACTCAGAGGGGAACCCGACGGTGAGGCACCCCAACCCGCGAATTGAGCTGCCTTACACGTACCTCATGGCTTGGTACGTGATGCATTGCCCGTCTCTAATGACGGCAGCGCGTGGGAGCGTGGATCATATCCCATTTGTGCAGCGGCTGGAACGTTCAGAGTGGCATGACACCTACCTGTATTACATTAGGAAGCGTCTTTCCTGTGCCGCCAATTACCAGCTCAACCGCTGCTTTCCAGAGGTTCAAGGTGCAGCCCCCGGGGAGCTGTTCACGGATGTCGCTGGGCGGGATGACTTCTCGCAATTGCCTGCTGGAGCCTTCTGGTGGTTGATCAATATACGACCAGGATATGTGCTGTTTCGCCAAGGAACTTCCTGCACTATCGAGCCGTATATGCCAAGTCGTTTTGCCCGACAATTTGGCTATGATCAGCTTTACGTCGGGAATCCTAATGCTCAACTTGCCTTTGACGGGAATCTGTTCGAAGGCGCTCGGGCTTGGTATTACAGTGTGGCTGGAGGGACGGGAGCAACGTTCCATCTACCCGACGAGGCGCCTAAGTGCCGTATGAGCTTCAGCTTCTGTATTTGGTACTCCCAAGCCGGCCAGACGCCAGATCTTATTCCGGAGTCTTCATGTCTTGAGAGTATCAATGCCAGTCTCGAGGAGAGGTCTGAATCCAGTAAACGTACTAAACTCCTCGACCAGTACCTGAAAGCTCAGAGGGAGGTCGAGAAACGATCGAGGAGGGAGCCCCCAGTAGTGAGGGCGGCACCGCGACCGGCAAGGGCAAAGCCGCAAGCGACGAGGGCGGAGCCACCAGCAATGAGAGTGGAGCCGCGACCGGCAAGGAGGTCGAAGCAATTGGCGAGGAAGCGTCGTCGACGCTCTGCTTCTGTAGTTGAGCCTGCCCCAAAGAAGGCTCGGAGGGACTTAACGGCTGAAGTCTCTCAATCCAGAGCTATCTCTGCTGGAGTTGAGGTTCCTCCTGAAGGTGTCCCTGTTAGAGTTGAGGAACCGCTGGAAGATGAAGATTTTCCAAGCTTGGTCCGTGCTCCTAGGTCACGCAGCGAGACCGTGGAGGAAGGGGAGCTTGTTGAGCGCCCCCTTATTGCTGGTGATGCTGAGTCACCGGAGATTGACATAATGGGCGAAGAGGATGTCGAGATTCCAGGAATCTCAACTCAGCCTGAATTTCCTCCTGCTCATGAAGGGAGAGACGAGGTACAGCAGCCGGGGTCTCCTAGCGTCTTTATTTCCAATCCTCGGGCAGTTGACCCTAGTCCTACCACTGGGGTGATTGGGGGTAAGGCTCCTGTTGCGGAGCTTCCTCGTGTGGCGCTATCGTCTTCTTCGTCATCGGGAGAAAGTGACTTTGAAGATAAAGTTGACTATGGCGATGAACCCGCTCTTCCTGATCAGGGCGGATTCTTTGACGTCTCGGAGGAGGAACAACATGAGGGTGAGCCCTCGATGGCGCCATCGTTACTGGCGACAATTGCTCCCACTGACGGTATTCTTTTCTCCTTCTGTTTAATTCTCTTTTTTCATGTTGAAGAAGATGTTCTAACATTCTTCTTTTGTACTGCAGGGTCAGCTGGAGGTACCGGGCTCAGCCCGAGGGAGTTGAGGCTTCAGTTGCCGAGACAACCTCAGTGGGGGCAGCTGTTGAAGTTGGGGAGCCTTCCCCTTTGCCAGGAGGGGAAACAACCATTGAGGCTGAGGAGGCTCTCACTCCGCCGGTGGAGAAGGCTACTGCTGAAGCTGGGGAGACTCTCATTCTACAGGATTCGACGCCTCTGGACCTCGAACCTAGTAAGGCAGCTCTGACTGAGGGGGCTCAGGTGGGGAGTCTGACGATCGGCACCCTTCCAGAAGGCTGATTGGTAGTGAAAAGTGCATTTTTATCATCATATTTACCATCACATTTTCATATTTATTCATTTAATTCTGCACATTTATTAATAATTTGTAATTTATTGTGTGCAGGCCTCGAATTATTATGTTAACAATAAATAAAGCCTAAAGAGCCCAAAAGCCCAGATCCAAGCCCATATTTGAAGCCCAAGAGTAAAAGTGCAAATATCAATTGTCAAAGTGCAATTATGCAAGGGATAAAGTTGAAATTATTAAAGATGAGGGAAGGATAGAACTCTACCCAACCCTAAACTCTTGCAGGATGAGGATAAAAGCCAAAGAGAGTGCAAAGATAAAAATTCAAAGAATTCGGATTCAGACTGTACACGTTTTAGTGTTTAAATCATAACTTTTGCTACAGTTATGCAAATCCGATGATTCAAGATGCTCCAGAAAGAAGACTTGAAGACCTACAACTCTTATGTTGATCAAACTTTCCAATTCAATCCGTAGATAAGCTGATTTCGGCGATCAACATGATAAGAAGTTGCAGGACAGATTTGAATTTCTGGAGATAAGATCTTTTTGGGAGAGTTGTACTAGGACTCTACATCTTCCAACACCTATAAATATCCCTGCAGATGCAACACAGAGAGTACACAGTCCAGCGAAGAGCCAAGGGCCAAAAGCTAGGTTTTAGGTTTTAGGTTAGATTTTCTTTCCTCTGTAAATTTCTATTTTCTTTTTGTAAAAACTGAGAGGAGATGATGTATTCATGGAGGAAGGGATCTACTTGTACTGATGGTGACAGTCGGTGTAAGTTCTATTTTTCCACCATTGTTAATAATCAAATCGAGGTTTGCTTTTATTTTTGTATTGTTTTCTTCTTATTTAATCTTGTGTATCTCAGTATCTACTTTCTTCTATTTGTTCTCTAATGTCTTGCCCACCATGAGATCCAACTGCATCGAGAATACCTAGCCGAAGAAGGAACCTTGACGGCCCAATGGCGATGAACAGGTCTTCATAGCTTGTTTTTCATTTCGTAGAGTAGATTAAGAAGGCGGACGATCCCATAAGCCGTGCTTGTACACCTTCCAAGAAAAGGGAAATCATCGCAACGGTTCAAACGGCAAGCAGACTAAAGAGATAAGTTTTCTTTCTTTTTCTTTCTTTTCTTTTTTGTAGATTAAATACAACTCATCTCCATATTCTTTCTACCACCCATTGTAAATACCACTTCCTTTCTAACTTAACAAATAAAAATAAAAACTTTAGAGAAACTTGCTTAACGCTTCCATCGCAGTCCCTCCTTGAGGATCACGACCCGCATAGCCCTGCTACCGCGGATTAGAACTGATTCCTCGCACGATCTATTCTTAATCTAATATTCTAATTTTGTGTGCAGGAAAAATCAGTCAACAAATTGGCGCCGTTGCCGGGGAGGGACGGTAAGTTTATCTCTAAAACAAAAAATTTAATTTTAACTAATTCTTTATTCTTTTCTGTTTGCAGGTTTGGAGAATAGGAAATAGAAACATAGCAGCAGCAGTGGACATATTGCTATTCTGTGCCTCTGCCCTCGAAGGCAGAGCACCAGAACCCACTGTTTTGTCGCGGATCCGCGGCCAGAGCCGCGGAAACGCGGCAACAGTGGTGAATTACTGATCCAAATTTTTTGCAGGGTGCTTCAAGTTAAAAATTCTGCTTTCTGCTCTGTTCTGATTTGTTCTGTGATATACCTGTAAATTGCTAATAATTCAACAGTAAATTATTGGTTGTTAAAATAAAATTTGATTAGACGTTTGCATATTAGGCACGTGTCTTTTCAATTATTTTTATTTACTGTGAAGAGTGCTGGAGGAGCAAGGTACGTACGCATTGCATGTAGAATAGGACTCATCTCTTGGTTGATTTTCTGCTTTGAGTGATTCTTATCTATTTATCTTGTACACTTGCACTAATTCATCTTAAGGGCATAACCCATTAACAAGATAAGGTGGGGATTTCATCACCTTCCTTAGCCCAAAAATCATATCCCAAGCACTCACTAACCCAAGCCTAACTAAAAAAGAGTAGACGTTGGCCCTAGGGACATCTCGGACTCAATTAGGAGATTATCCTAAGGGGGAACGGTGTTGGAAGTTGACTCCTGCCAAATCAGTGTCTAGGAAGGGGATTGAGGGCCGAAAGCCCGAAGTGTGGTGGTTATTTAATTAAGGAACGTCTTCGACGGAAAACCTCCCACAACTCTTGCCCTGACCTGGCTGATTAACTTGTGGTCAAGTCTGCACCCAACCTCCTGTGGACGGTCTAACCAGTTAGGAGTCGTCTAGGTCATAGGTCTACCCTAACTTAGGTTAGAATTTTTCTTTTTTGTTTGTTTATTTGTTTGTTGTGTTTGTGTTGGTGTGATATGGCATATAAGAATAATTCTAATTTTAATCCATATTACACCCCTAACTATTATTCGGATATTACCACCCGGCATACCCTAACTTTGACCAATCTAGTGTGCCGGAATGGTCTTATCCGAATGAGTATAACCCACACCCCCCATCTTATGACTATAATTTCCATAATAATTTCAACTCGTCACAGAGTTCATGGGGTTTCGAGTCCCCCGAGTCTAATTCTCAACCAAATTGTCCTCCATATCCATCTAGTCCACATTCTTCCCAAGATTCATACTCAGATCCACCCATTCAGAATAGAAAATCATCTATCGGGGAAATGATGAGTATGCACGAGTCCAAGCAACAACCACCATCAATCTTAGACATGATGATGCGTGAGTCCACCGATTCACAACTTCATCACGATCTCACTTCCTCTTTCCAAATCCAATTCCAAAAGAGGCTTGAAGCCATGACTCAGGCTAGATTAGCTCGCGAGCATGATTTAGATATGATGGTTCAATCTTTGCGTCTTACAGTTCGGCAAATTCTGATATCGCTGACCATTCTCTTAGAGCCGACGAACCAAGTTGCTTTGGACAACAAGATTTATTTCAGTGCCATCATCTGAACTTGCCGAAACTCTAATTCTTGATATTTGGCAAGTTTTTCCTTTCCTGAAATAGAACTTGAGCATGAATATGATCATGATCTCCCACTTGATGATTCAATTTTATTTCCTGATCCAATAATGACTCCAGTGTCTCCACCTGATTTCACTTCTCCCGAGTCAACATTGGATCCTATTCCAATTCATTATGAAATTGAATCACCCATTTTAGATGATCATATTGAACTTGACCTAGATTCTCACAATCTCTTTACTTCTGAAACTGATTGTACAATTCTGACGGAAGATGTTGACCGTAGTTTTGAAGAATTGTATGGCGATGAGCTAGAATTCCTTAATATTGGAAGTAAAGAGATATCACCCATATTAGGTCACATTCCATTGTGGGAAGAAGATTGTGGACTTGAGTTTCAATTTCTTGACTTGGACCCAATTCTTGAACCTAGCCCGACTCCTGAGCCCTTACTTGATTTGAGCATTTTCCCTGAGTCGGTATTCGTTCCCACACCTATATTGTCCAAGTCAATAATTCCATCTTTTCATACTCTATTTTGGGACAAGGAGGTTGAGACAATTAACTCTGAAATTTATTATGAAATTTGGAAATTTGATGGGGTGGAAAATCTAAAAAATGATTATACATATATTTAGTGGGTTATGTAAGGAAAGTTTCTGGTGGGTTCCACCAAATTATCTGTTATCTTGATTGGGCCGCATTTCGTGGACCAATTAGACCACCTCCGGAACCACCACCCTAAGGTAACTTCCGCCTTCCCTTGTTCTGTTTCATGCATATATGCATTCATTCATACATTGAGGACAATGCATGAGATAAGTGTGGGGGTGGGCTTTACTAACATACTAACATAAGTAGACACTAACAAAATTTGCTAATAAAAAAATTTTTTTTAAAAAAAAATAAAAAAAAATGTTATAAAAAGGAAATATTTGACTTATTTTTTGAAAGAAATCTAAGTTAGTTTTAAGGATTAGGAAAATCACGATTAGGATTTCTAAAAACTTGGTCAAAATAAATAAATTGTTTAAATTTTTAGGTATAGGAGAGAAATTGAATAAATAATTAGTCTTGATTTTTACCTTAATGAAATATGCATACCAAATGCATATCTAGGATTCTAAGACAAAGACCTTGTGCCTCATAAAAAAAAAAAAAGAAAAAAAAAATTCACCAATTAAGCTGATACATGTGCCTCAAGAAGCATAAGTATTCATGCCTAAAGGTGAGTAAATAAAATAAAATCCTTAGTTTTGGGGCCTAGTTCACTCGAATTTGAGTCCGCGGGGTGTTTTCTCACCTGGTGCCCTAAAGCCGACCGTTTGGGAGCCATCGACTTTAAGTTCGTTACATGGGTGGATTAGAAAGCCCAAGAAGACTAAGAAATATAATATATGTATTAACACATCTAATAATCAATTAGTTAGGTATGAGGGCCTCAAGAAGCCTTGATACTTATACGAAAGAAAATTAGATGAGTTATACATGCCAAAAAAATAAAAAAAATAAATATATTAACACATCTAATAGTCAATTAGTTAGGTATGAGGGCCTCAAGAAGCCTTGATACTTACACGAAAGAAAATTAGATGATGTTATAAAAATAATAAAGAGGCATGAGAGTCCAAGTTAAGGAATTCCTAGATTCACAAGGGTGCGTATGACTTTTGGTAACGAAAAAGACTATATTAGAAATTCAATTTTAATCCTTACCTAAAATGAATAACAATTGACTTTATAAAGACTAGGTTTGAAGAATGAATAAAAATGAGGATCCTAAAACTTATAGACTACTTAGTCTCTTCAATAATAATTCAAATATTTTCCTTTTTATGGATTTTGTGGGTGCAATCCGCTGAAAACCCTCACGAGACAACACTCGTCCTCTAGGGTAACCTAGGGGTTTAACGGCTTGTTGCACGTGCTAAGTGCAATCGTGATTCCTACGAAAGTGAGTTAGGTTAGATTAACTTTTCATTTCTTTTTCTTTTTCTTTGTTTTTACTCGAGGACGAGCAAAAGATAAGTGTGGGGGTGTGATTGGTAGTGAAAAGTGCATTTTTATCATCATATTTACCATCACATTTTCATATTTATTCATTTAATTCTGCACATTTATTAATAATTTGTAATTTATTGTGTGCAGGCCTCGAATTATTATGTTAACAATAAATAAAGCCTAAAGAGCCCAAAAGCCCAGATCCAAGCCCATATTTGAAGCCCAAGAGTAAAAGTGCAATATCAATTGTCAAAGTGCAATTATGCAAGGGCTAAAGTTGAAATTATTAAAGATGAGGGAAGGATAGAACTCTACCCAACCCTAAACTCTTGCAGGATGAGGATAAAAGCCAAAGAGAGTGCAAAGATAAAAATTCAAAGAATTCGGATTCAGACTGTACACGTTTTAGTGTTTAAATCATAACTTTTGCTACAGTTATGCAAATCCGATGATTCAAGATGCTCCAGAAAGAAGACTTGAAGACCTACAACTCTTATGTTGATCAAACTTTCAATTCAATCCGTAGATAAGCTGATTTCGGCGATCAACATGATAAGAAGTTGCAGGACAGATTTGAATTTCTGGAGATAAGATCTTTTTGGGAGAGTTGTACTAGGACTCTACATCTTCCAACACCTATAAATATCCCTGCAGATGCAACACAGAGAGTACACAGTCCAGCGAAGAGCCAAGGGCCAAAAGCTAGGGTTTTAGGTTTTAGGTTAGATTTTCTTTCCTCTGTAAATTTCTATTTTCTTTTTGTAAAAACTGAGAGGAGATGATGTATTCATGGAGGAAGGGATCTACTTGTACTGATGGTGACAGTCGGTGTAAGTTCTATTTTTCCACCATTGTTTAATAATCAAATCGAGGTTTGCTTTTATTTTTGTATTGTTTTCTTCTTATTTAATCTTGTGTATCTCAGTATCTACTTTCTTCTATTTGTTCTCTAATGTCTTGCCCACCATGAGATCCAACTGCATCGAGAATACCTAGCCGAAGAAGGAACCTTGACGGCCCAATGGCGATGAACAGGTCTTCATAGCTTGTTTTCATTTCGTAGAGTAGATTAAGAAGGCGGACGATCCCATAAGCCGTGCTTGTACACCTTCCAAGAAAGGGAAATCATCGCAAACGGTTCAAACGGCAAGCAGACTAAAGAGATAAGTTTTCTTTCTTTTTCTTTTCTTTTCTTTTTTGTAGATTAAATACAACTCATCTCCATATTCTTTTCTACCACCCATTGTAAATACCACTTCCTTTCTAACTTAACAAATAAAAATAAAAACTTTAGAGAAACTTGCTTAACGCTTCCATCGCAGTCCCTCCTTGAGGATCACGACCCGCATAGCCCTGCTACCGCGGATTAGAACTGATTCCTCGCACGATCTATTCTTAATCTAATATTCTAATTTTTGTGTGCAGGAAAAATCAGTCAACAAAGGCCACACAGCTCAATCCTCGGTGGAAGTTTCTGAAGAGGTTGTGCTTACAGCTCCTTCCTTGGTCGTGGAAGCTCCTGCAGAGGCAGCGTTCCAGGAAGCGCCAGTGGGTAGTCCTGCTCTTGCCACATCGACGGCCGGCACGGCTCTTGTGCGAGAAGACCCGCCCTATATCCCTTATCCCGTGACAGAAAAAGGGTCGGGAAGCTTCTTAGGTGGTGAAGACATGGGGGAGCTGGCACGTCAGATGGTGCAACAATTCTTCACCTCGATGGGATCCTGTATTGATCTCATCTTCCGTGGACACAGCACCTTCCAGTTCGCCCAGAGGCTTCTTGAAAATATGGCCGTGAGCGTCGAATTGGCGGGAGGCCCTTCACTTGCCAGGGCATGCCTGCAGGTGGTAGAGCAACTTGGAGATAACCTGCGGGAGCTGGAATCTTTGGAAGATGCAGGTTCTTCCGGCGAGGCCCAGGCCATCCTGACTAGGCTCCTAGCTGCTCAGGAACGGGAGCGACAGGAGGCGGAGGCGCAGATCACTGCCGAGGTCCGTGACCTTGAATATTCCAAGGCTGAATTTCAAAAATTAGCCGGAGATTCGAGGGAATCTGAGCTCAGTGTGCAGAGCACGGAGCAGGTCATCCTCAGAACTCGGGACATTATCGCCAAGGCGGAAGCTGTTCTTGCGCTAAATGAGGAGAAACTTGTTTCCCTCAAAAAGGAGCTTGAGGAGCAACGCTGCTACGGCGCGTTCTGAAGAGAGTCTATCCCTGCAATCTTCCAGAGTGGAATCTCTGCGGATGCAGCTGGCTGCCAGGAGTTTCTTATCTGAGACGGAACTGCGGGACCGGGCTATCATGGAGGCTGAGAGGACGCGCCAGCATGAGATTCACCGCCTTAGGGAACAAATCCGTTCCTTGGCGAGCCAGGACATTTAGCCTTCTTTTCTTCTTTTTTTTTTTTTTTTTTTGTAAAGAAAAGGGACACTCTATTTATTAAGAGTGTTTGTATCCACTTCTATCATTTTTGATATAATAGAAGTTTTCTTTAAAGCTTTTGTCCCAATTTCTTTGTCCTGTTGTGGATGAGTCCAACTCTTGATCACTAATTGTGATTACTGAACTTAGGTAGGGCTAAGTTCTTTTAATGAGACGCGGTCTTGGCGAGACGCGGCATTAATCCCACAGGGTGAGACGCGGTCATCAGTCTACCGGAACTTAGATTTCACTAAGTCCTTTTACTGAGACGCAGCGTCAATCATAAAGTGAGACGCGGTCATCATTTCATAAGAACTTAGATTCTACTAAGTCCTTTTGATGAGACGCGGCGTCAATCACAAATCGGAACGCGGTCTTCTTGATGAGATGCGGCGTCAATCAAAAGATGAGACGCGGCATTGATCCGTAAAGTAAGACGCGGCTGTCAGTCCCTGAGACGCAGCGTCAATCACAAGGTGAGACGCAGCTCTGAATAACGCAAAATCTGTCTTGCGCGGATCGGGCAGACGCAAGAGATGCAGCCTTGTCTGCTGAAGGGACGCGGCTTTCCCACCTGCGTCTAATGTGATCTGACTCAAGATTTTAGATCTTTGCTCGTCAGGTCTCCTCTGTCGATTGGGATTCCGAGTCATCCGTTGATTCCCAAAGCAGGTATCCACGCGTCAACTCCTCATTGGACTCAGGAGTTACTGCCCTTAAAGGCAAAACCGACGCGGGCGGTTGAAAATCGGTGCTTGCGACGGTTTCCAAAGCGGCGTTCCACGCGTCAATCCTCCACTGGGCTTTGACAATCGTGCGTGATGGTTCCCAAAGCGTCGTTCCACGCGTCAATCCTCCACTGGGCTTTGACAATCGTGCGTGACGGTTCCAATTAACGCCCCATTAATGGCAGTTATTAGGGCCTGCCTATAAATAGGGTGCGCTCCCCTTCTATAATCCAAGCTTGGATTATTTCTCTTTGGTGGATTGCTCTGAGAAGTCCCACCTTCTTCAGAAAAGAGTTTCTTGATAGGGACTCCGTCTGCATGGACGAAGGTAATTCCGAGGATGAAGATGACCCAGAGCTCTCACGCTTCGGTTTGGTCTCTTCAAGAAGAACCCCCTCTCAGATCATCTTGGACGCCTGCGTTTGGGTGCAGAGAGGCCAACTCTGGCCAGAGGTCTCTGCTGGTATGTCCCCGATGATGTGTATAGCCTGAACTTCGATATGATGATCTGAATGAAGTCCCGGTGCATTCCTCCTCTGGAATTTGTGCCAGTGACTTCTCTGAATGCAGGCGCTTGACGCTGGCTTTGCCCATTGCGTTTTACTGCCTTGGCGCGTTTCAGACCTGAATCTTGCAACTCCTGTTCACCCAACAGAGAGACGGCAATTTTTGGCGTTCTGAAATTCTCTGCGTCTGGTGCATTAGGCGCGGGTACAAACTGAGGCCGCGTTTGAATCCTATGCGTGGCGCAGTTTGACTTGCGTCTGTTTGCCTGTGCGGGTCATTCCCGCGTCCGAAGTTTTGAATGGCTGCCGCGTTCTGTTACTCAGTTTCATTTATAAAAATGTACTGAGTTCCAGATTTCTGACTCTCTTGCTTATTCTTTGCAGGTAGGCTTGCTTGTCCTTTTTCAGGTTTGCTGGGCCCCAGAAAGAATATACCGACTGGCGAACTTGCTCCACGTTCGTTTGTGAGAGATTAAATTATGGTCCTCGTCGTTTGTGAGAGATTAAATTATATCTCTGACGAGGACCCAACCCTCGCCAAGGTCTCTTCAGATCTGGTGCAAGAGATGGATAGGCCGAGTATCGGCGAGGGTGGTCCGGCGGTTACGGTGGCGGAGAAGATCCTCTTCCTCTCCCAACTCCAGAAGTGACATCGAGGACATTCCGTTGGATGGCCTGCTGGGGAAAGGGATGGTGATGAATGCAGGACTCTCTGCTGCCGCTGGACCGAGGAGTGGAGGGTGGCATCCTTTGTGATGACTCCTAAACTTCTGCTCTCACCCCAAGAGTGACTCCATGTTTGTTGGATGATCTGCTAGGGAAAGAGACGCGCCTGAACGAAGGGATGCAGGACCCTCTGTTGCCACCGGACCTCAAGAACACCATTGCTCTCGGCTTGGTCAGCTAGGGCGCTTTCGAAGTTGGCGTCATGCATCAAAGTGCAACCGGTTCCAATTGTGCACCTCGGATCAGATGCAGTTTCAAGGAGTGAGTACGGCCTCAGAGAGAGAGAGGGACTTCTTTGTACTCCTTAATTGTAACACTCAATCTTATTGTATAAGAGAGCGTTTTGTATCACTTTCATGTGTTTGGATATGAATAAAAGTGACACTTTTCTTTTTGCCTCTTTCTGTGTCTTGAACGTTTGTTTTAGAAGCAAAAGAATGATTTTGGTGGACCCGCCACTTTATAAAAGAAAGTGACAGGTGGAGTGCGTACCCCCAGAGAGGTGAACTTTTATCAAGGATTTGGGATTAACTTGATTTAAGATCAGCTGGGGATTTTGATGGAAGCATTGTTTATGGTGTAATGTTAACCAACACTGCCTCCAAAATGAATTTGATACTCGGTTGGGGAGAATATCAAATGAAACTAGACTCGTGGGGAATCTAGTAGGATTTTTACCGTTAGAGGTGTGATATTAACTTAACGGTTTAGAAGTAGTCTTGTCAGAAGTGTAATATTAACTTGACAAGGACGTGAGTTAGAGGTGTGATATTAGCCTAACTCATCAGCATCTCAGTTTTATTTGGGAAAACTGAGGGTGTCACCGTCATAGGTGTGATGTTTAACTTAACAGTGATAGAAATGCTAGAGGTGTAATGTTGAACTTGGCATTAGTCGTCTCGGCTTAAAGAAGTCAAGGAAAGGTCATAGCCATAGGTGTATTGTTGAACTTAGCAATGACTCGGATGCTAGAAGTGTAGTGTTAACTTGGCATCGTTCATCTCGGCTTGGACAAGGAAGTCGAGGAAAGGTCATAGCCATAGGTGTATTGTTGAACTTAGCAATGACTCGGATGCTAGAAGTGTAGTGTTAACTTGGCATCGTCCATTTCAGCTTCGATATGGAAGTCTGAAGAAAGGTGACTGTCAGAGGTGTGATATTAACTTGACAGGCACTCGATGTACTGCTTAGAGGCGTAATGTTAACTTAAACAGTAGTTTTGTCAGAGGTGTGATATTAACTTGACAAGAATTTGCTTGCGATAGGAGCAATTTGAGGACCTGTCATTCTATTAATGAGAATTGACAAGTGGAATTTGAGGTGCCAGAGGTATAGTGTTAACTTGGCAAATTTGAGAGTTTGTTACTCTATGCAGAGTTAACAAGCCAGGTTTGTACTCGACAAAGAGTATTCATTACCAGAGGTATAGTGTTAACATGGTAATGATTGCATTTTGTGGTCCTACCATTCTATGGATGAGAATTGGTAGGGATTTTTGGGGAAGAGTGGAATCAAATCCACTTAGGATTTTTAGCAAACCCTCAGCTGTCAACGGATTTGAGGTGCCTTTACCAACTACCGTTTGAGTTGGGCTAGCCATGCTATTCCCCTCAGCATGATGAGTTGTCGAGGACTTATGTTGGGCTTAAAGGCCAACATTTTCCTCTATCCTTAGCCGTCGGAGGCGTCGGATCAAATGGGAACGTGTCCCTTAGGATTTTTAGCAAATCCTCAGCTGTCAACGGGTTTGTCATGCCTTTACCAACTACCGTTTGAGTTGGGCTAGCCATGCTATTCCCCTCAGCATGATGAGTTGTCGAAGACTTATGTTGGACTTAAAAGCCAACATTTTCTTCTATCCTTAGCCGTCAAGGGCGTCAGATGTTTGATCAGAGGTGTATTTTAACTTGATCGGTGGAAGAATGCCATCTAGGGATAGTATTTCTTCAGGAATTTGCCATTGATTGGCATCATGAGTGTATCGCCATTTGAGGTTATGAGGCGATACGATCCATTTGAGTAGACTGACTCTACCACAAATGGTCCTTCCCATTTGGGTTGGAATTTTCCTTTCGTCTTGTGTGTCATGACCATGGGTCTTCGGACGGCTAAGACGAGGTCGCCTTTTCTGAAAGTTCGCGATTTGACTTTCTTGTTGAAGGCTCTGGTGATACGAGCTTGGTAAAGCTCGATTTGTTGTTGGGCCTGAAGACGCTTGTCGTCCAAGGCTTCCAATTCTTGGAGTCGCTGTCGATGCTTCTCCTCTGTTGTCATTTCCGCTGTCAAGGCGACGCGAAGAGATGGAATTTGGATTTCCAGTGGAAGGACGGCTTCGCATCCGTACACCAAGGAAAATGGCGTGGCTTTAGTTGGGGTTCGCACAGTCGTGCGATAGGCCCATAAGCATTCGCCCAACTTATCGTCCCAGTCTCGTTGACTTTTCGAGACGAATTTCTTGAGAAGCTTGCCAATAGTCTTATTGAAAGCTTCTGCGAGGCCGTTAGCGGGCGGATAGTATGCCGTTGATGACACACTCTGGATTCTGAACTTGGCGCAGAATCTCTGAAAAGCCTGGCTGATGAACTGGGGTCCATTGTCATGGACAATCCGCCGAGGCACACCGAAGCAGTAAATAACGTGATGTTTCACGAACTTGATCACGTTAGAAGATTTCACCTCTTTCAAAGGGATAGCTTCGGCCCACTTGAGAAGTAATCGGTTATCGCTAGGATGAACCGATGTCCCTTTGATGATGGTGGGCTGATAGGACCAACCACGTCCATCCCCCACATTCGAAACGGCCAGGTAGAGGTCGTAGAGTGGAGGTATCCTGGTGCTTGATGGATGAAATCGCCATGTATTTGACAGGCGTGACATCTTTGGTATAGGCAACAGCATCGGCAACCATCTTGGGCCAGTAGTAACCCAATCTTTGGAGTCGGTTTGCCAGCTTCGGGCCAGGTTGATGAGCTCCACACGTACCATCGTGGGCTTCTTTCAACACTTCGTGGGCTTCTTTGATGAGAGGCACCGGAGCAGGATCCCATCATGCGATCTACGATACAATGTTCGCGAAATCGCATTGTAGTAGAATTTGGAGGCTTTCCTTCGGATGGCAGCCGCCTCCCTGGTGTCTTCGGGCAAGATGCCGTACAAGACAAAATCAATGTAGGGGAATCGCCAGTCTTTAAGTTCTGGATCGGTCGACACTTCAAGTGTTTCCTTACCGCGACGATCTCCCGTTGACCTCTGGTAGTCTCGAGGGGACTTTTGGGCAGTATAGGTCGTGGCTATAGACGAATACCTTCTCCATTGCTCCAGCTGGAAGAGCTAAGGAGGCAGCAAGGGATGCAAGTGCATCTGCATGCGCATTTGCTTGCGCGGTACATGGTCGATGTAGAAGTTGAAAACCTCTCGGCCATGTGGATTGTCGCGTTGTAGTAGGGTACTAGATCTTCATGCCTGACCTCATACTCTCCGCGAACTTGGCGACGATGAGTTTAGAATCACCGTATGCCTCGAGATTTTTAACGCCAATCTCATCGGCGAATTGCATCCAATCAAAAGAGCGTTGTATTCCGCCACATTGTTGGAACAGGGCTCGGTTAACGAGATAGCTCGGGGAATCACGTAATTTTGTGGGGAGACGAGTACCACTCCTACCCCCGCTACTGTGTGTCCCTCCGAGCTGCCCTTGATGCACCGTCGAAGAAAAGTTGCCATACTTGACTTTCGAACGACGTCTGAGCTAGGCAGACTTCGACGACCTCATCTGAGAGATCCTCGTAGAGTTTGGCTGCCCTGGGATCTGGGTGTTCAGCTAGGAAGTCCGCCAACGCTGTTGTCCTCTTAATGGCTTTTTGTGGCAGAAAATGCATCTCATATTGTGATAGCAATATGGCCCATTTGCCAGCCGGCCATTTAGTGAAGAAGGCTTTGTCATAAGTAACCTCAGGGGGTTGACTTTGGATATGACATTTATGGTTTGGCCCACCAGATAGTGTCGCATTTTCTGAATGGCGAACACCAGTGCCAAACATTCCTTCTCGATCGGGTTATACCGATGTTCGGCTCCGATCATCGTTCTACTTAGGTAGTAGATTGCTTGTTCTCGCCCCTGGTCATCATTCTGAGCTAGTAGAGCTCCCAAAGAATGATCCATTGATCGGACATACACCAGGAAAGTCTTTCCGGATACCGGAGCTTGCCAGGACTGGTGGTTGGGTGAGGTAGTTCTTGATCTCTTCAAATGCTTACTGGCAAAGCGTCGTCCAAATGAACGAAACGCCCTTCTTCATCAGCTTAGCGAAGGGTTGGCATCTCCCGGAGAGATTGAAATGAATCTGCGGATGTATGCCAATCGTCCTTGTAATCCTCTGAGCTCCTTGAGGCTTCTGGGGGGTTGATCTCTGGGATAGCACGGACTTTCTCCGGATCCAAATGGATTCCTGTGGAAGTCACAACAAACCCTAGGAATTGCCACTGGCTACCCCCAGGAAGACTTGGTGGGGTTCATCTTCAATTGATGAGCCCGCATGATGTCGAAGACCACCCTCAGGTCTGCTATGGATCACCTTTAGTGCGGCTTTTCACCGCAATGTCGTCGACATACATTCCAACGTTTTGCGTATCTGCCGATGGAAAATGGCATCATGGCCCTTTGGTAGGTTGCCCCCGCATTTTTCAGACCGAAGGGCATGACGGTGTAGCAATATACCCTAGAGGTGTCCTGAAGGAGGTGTGCTTTTCGTCATCGGGATACATCTTGATTGATTATATCCTGAGAACCCGCTCCATAAAGGACATTCGCTCGAATCCACAAGTATTGTCAATCATGACATCTGTGATTGGCAATGGAATTCGTCTTTGGGGCAGGCCTCGTTTAGATCACGGAAGTCGATGCAGATCCGGATCTTCCCGTTCTTCTTGGCGACGGGGACGATGTTGGCTACCAGTCGGGATGCTGTTCCTCCCTGATAAAGCCGGAGTCAATAAGCTTCCTGACTTCTGATTGGATTGCCTCCATTATCTCTGGACGGAACCGTCGCTGCTGTTGTTAACAGGGCTTCATGTCCGGATTGATGTTAGGCGATGCATAGCCACTTGAGGATCAAGTCCAGGCATGTCCTCATAATTCCAGGCGAAGACATCTATATACTCTTGTACAAGAGATATTAAATCCTTCTTCTCTGGAGGCGACAGGCCGTCACTTATGAAGATGGGTTTAGGATTGTCTTCATCTCCTAGGTGACTTGAACAACCTTGTCTTCTGTGGTGGGCTCACGCTGTTCAAAGCGGGTGTCCCAAAGAGCATTCAAATGTTTGATCCAAGGATCTGTATCGGATTGGATCATTTCTTCATCTTCATCCTCCAGATGGCTTGTCGAAACAATGTTTACTGAAAGCCCTTTGAAGATGTTGCCGACACTGACATCTGATTCCCATGACGACGTGTCTGATGAGCAGTCATGACTTGACAGTCTCTCCGAATCAGAGGCTGATGGCACTGGAGTTGATATATAGCCCAACCCCCGGCGCGTCTGAGATAGTAATCAGGGTTTTTTTCCCTTCGGTTACTAAGGATCGAAGCAGTGTTCTTCTTCCTTTTCCGAAGTTCAATCCTGGCCTGTTGGTTAGATCATACCCCATGCGCTTCATCATCTGAGCGTTCTCGGTTCAAATGATCGAACTGAGGGGATTCATCCTCACCTTCGATTCTTCGTGGGGCATTGGTTCAGATGCGATTCGCCCAAAAAGTATTGGTCTTTGGCCTTTTCGTCTGGCTGGAACCATGAATACAGACTCTTGCGCGTCAACATTATCTTGGTATGTCCCGAAGGATGATTTTCACCGGTACATGCAAAGATGTCAAAGCATCTATTGCCGGACCAG
>JAVJIF010033256.1:0-152295 GCA_038442645.1 Agave tequilana | reverse complement strand
GTAAGTTCGTTTCTTTTTGAGTTTACAAAAATATGTTAGGAATTTCTTCTCAGTTTTAGAAAATGAAAACATAAAGGTTAAGTTAGAAAATATGAAGAAGATGGTAAAAGAAAAAGATGTTACTGTTGTTGTTTATTTACAGAAGAAAAGAAAAACAAAATAAAGAGGAGAATGTTTGTTTTGGAGTAGAATTCTAAACTAAGAATTAAAAGAAAACTAAAAATTCTTATTACCTCTTTCGTGCTCAAATACCTTAGATCCGCGCGCTATGACTTACCTGTCTCTGAAAGCGATCAAGCATGGTATGTAGGATCTTTCTCATTTTTGATCTACACTACGAATAAAAGAGTAAGCTAAACTAGTAAAAGAATGACTGTTCATCACCATAGGTCATCAAAGGCACTAAAAATGGTGAAGAAGTCTCGAGGCTATCAGATTCACTTGGATTGCAAACACACCAGAGGAATGCAAATAAAAATAGAGTAATGCAGAAAAAGAAAACTTGATTTGATTCGAATAACTATGAAAGAGAAGACGTACTTACACCGGTGTCACCCTCAGTACAAGCTTGCTTTATTTCTCCATGAATCTCTTCTCTCCTCTCAGTTACATAAATAAAATAAAAATTACATAAAAGAAAAAAAAAGAACTAGATTAAACCTATATAAGATCTATTCTACTATCTGCTTTCTCCTCTGCCTCTGATGTGTGGGGTATTTATAACATAAAAATAATAAGAAAATGAGTTAAAATATAGGAGAACTGGCTATTTCTAAATTTGAATTCTCCTCTTATCTTCAATTGATTTGATGTGGATATTCAATTTTGATTTGCAGCTTGTTGACGTGCTGATTGCTGAATATAGCATATCAAATGATAGAATTAGAAAAAGTGATCAACATCTTCGTTGTAGTCCTTTAAGTCTTATTTTTAGATCATTTTGAATTATTAGATTTCAGTTTCGGTAGTGAAAGTTATGATTCAAATACTAAAATGTATTCATTCTGAATCCGAGTAAAAAATGCTTTATCTCATCTGTTGATCTTCTTTCTATTCATTATTTTTTTGAATTTTTAATTTGGACTTTGTATTTGACGTTATCCTTTGTTGATATTTAGCTAACCAAAATGAATTTATATAAATTAAATTTTACTGGTTTTCATTTGTGTTATCTTTCTGATTTGCTCTGATCTTAGCTAAATATTGTCCTAATTCCTGATTTGTTCTGGATGTGATGATATCCTCATAGAAATTTAAGTTAATCAAATTTACAAAATCTGATTTTTAACTGACTAGACCTGGATCATCCTCAGCTAACCAAATAGATCCAGTTAAATCTGATTTTAACTGGTATTTGTTTAATTTAATCCTCTTTCTCTCCATGATTATCTTCTGCAAAATAGACATTTAAGACAAGAAAATTAGCAGATTATTATACGATAAATGTAGGAGTGTAATGAAAAGAATGCAAAATATGTGTACGATCATCCACGAATGCGGCCAATCCAAATTGCGTGGAGCTCGAAGGAACCCACCAGTGACCTCTCTAATATAACCCACTATTATGATATATACATGGATGATTTTTATTTGAAATTTTATCCCATCTAATTTTAAAAATTTTAAAATAATTTCAGAGTCTTTTGTATCAACACCTTGTCCCAGAATGGAGTGTGAAATGATGGAATGACTGATTTGGGCTCAAAAGTACATGAACTAATATCGACTTAGAAATTGACTGAAATCAAGTAAAGATTCTGAGTCGAGATTGGTTCAGGAAGTGGGTCTAAATCAAGAAGTTGATATTCACACACTTCCCCATTAACAGAATGTGATCGTAAAATATTGGTGATTCAATTTCACGGTGCACTCGGACAAGATTCAGTATTGACTCCGGAATAAGAAAAAAATCTAGTAAAGATACCCGAGTCATTGTTGAATCAAAAGGCGAAAAAAATTACCAACTTGTGGATCGGGATCACATTCATACTCATGTTCAATTTTGAAAAAAGGATAACTTGTTAAGATGATTCTCAAAATTTTGGGCAAGTTCAAATAGATGGAATGAATTGAATCTTGATTTTCGTCCAGAGAAGGAATTTGAATGGGTAAAAAGATCGATTCAAGTTAGAAATTATGGAAATCAAAACTGGCTATAAAATGTTACTTAGCTTAGGCAACACTACAGGAGCCGATCAAGGATTAATTTTGAATTGCTAAACTGAAACTTAGATTCACATTCATCTTTAAGTTCAATTTTAAGAAATGAATAACCTGTCAAAATACCAAGAATTTGATTTTGGTTAAGTTCAAGTTGGTATGATGAATTTGAAGCTTGATTTCCAAAATGACATGATTCTTTAGTCATATCAAAATTTGGTGGACATTGAAAGTCAACCATATTTTGAATTAGGCGCTCGGACTCTTGCACGAATTCTATAGTTTTTTTCCAGCAATGATTTTTCTTTTAGTGGTTTTGAAAAGAACTATATTGGTTTGGAAATTTTGTGGATATGATGAGGCCGTCATGATTTCAAATTGTTTTTTGGGCCTCTAACATGGCTTCCATACTCTTTTGCAACTACGATTTTTTTTTTTCAACTGGTGGTTCTGAAAAAGGAGTATGTAAAGTAAAATGTGGGAAAGAAGATGGCGGACAGGAGATTGATAATCTAACTCGAGGGCGGTGAATCTTCACTGACTCTGTGAAGAGTGAATATTACTTTAAAATTTTGGATCATAAAATTGGGGATATAGGTCATATTGAGTTGGACAAACCCAATCCGCCATATATGGTTGATACATATTGTACATAGCCGGTTAGAGTTATCCGAGTCAAATGAGGTCGGGATAAAATATGGATTCACATTAAGATTGAAAAATTGTTGTTGAAATCTATTTCACAATTTACAAAATAAATAAATAAACAAACATACAACAAATAAAGAAAAAGAAAGAGAAAAGAAAAAGAGAATAAGCCTATGCTAGGGTTGACTTTGGTCTAGAAGACTCTTAACTGGTTAGACTGTCCACGGGAGGTATCTTATAAAATATGACCATAAGTTAATCGGTCAGGTAGGGGCAAGACTAGTGGAAGGTATCCGTACAGGAGCAACGGGCCTAATTATGCCAAACCCCTGTTCTTTGAGGTATCGCCTCTCAATTCCCAACTTTGGACACCGATTTGACCGAACTCTAACAACTTTCCCCTTACGTCAATCTCCTAATTGAGTCTGAAATGTCTCTAGGGACCAACGTCTAGCAAGTTTTTTAGGTTTGGGTTATGTGAGTGGGGAGGTAATGTTTGGGCTAAGGAAGGGTAATGACTTCCCACCTTATCTTTTATTAGGTTTGCCCTTAATTTCTGATTCATGCAAGTGTTCAATATAGATAAGAATGAACACACAAAGCGAGTAAATTACCCATGTGTTTGTCCTAACTATATGCAATGCAATATGTACACCTCGGTCCAGATCACAACAATAGAAGAACAAAATACACTATATTGGAATGAAAAATTGACATATGCCTAGATGCAAATATCTAAATCATTTTAAAACAACCTATTACCGTATTTTAGTTCTTAGTTATATAGTGCACAAGTAATCTAAACAAAAAACTAGCAGTAGAAGATAGCAAAATACAAAGAATTACCCAACCACACAGCAACGTTTGAAGCACTTGCTCCTGCTTTCTTGAGCAGGAAGTTCCAAGTAAATATGGACTTCTGTAATGCTTAAAATTTGACCTACACACCAAAATAAAGAAGAAACTTTAACAAAAACTTAAAATCGAACCGTTCTCATCCACAACAATGGTGCCAAAATTTGATCAGGGAAAAATCATGCACAAAAAGTGTTTAAAAAGTGTGTGTGCTTTTACTTCCTCGATACTTTTATTATAGTATGGTGGTTAAACGAGTCGAATCCATAAGGACGAGAAGCGATAAAAGTTTTACTGATATGTTCACGTGTATGTTAAGTGTTCTTCAATGTTTGAAATAATCAAAAGAAAAACAAAGAATGAAAAGAGAAGAATATGGTGGAAACA
Organism: Agave tequilana; assembly: GCA_038442645.1. Classification (NCBI taxonomy): domain Eukaryota; kingdom Viridiplantae; phylum Streptophyta; class Magnoliopsida; order Asparagales; family Asparagaceae; genus Agave; species Agave tequilana. The sequence goes on along the minus strand of JAVJIF010033256.1, from coordinate 148,245 downwards.
AAGAAGAGGGAAACATAGAAGAGTGATTGTGTTTTTGGGTTTTTAAAACAAATAGAATGAAAAGATAAAAAGGGATACAAGAAAACTCATGGCTACTAACTACTAATGGCTCTACTAACATGCTAACCTCTTAGTGATAATTACCTCACATGTATCATTGGCTATCACTAGTCCTTGGGTTCAAGAGCTTTACAAAGCATGACCCATAAGATCGCTCATCATATCCAAACTCAACAAATAAGAGCAAGTTATATTTAAACCATCAAAACTAACTAGAGCAAGTTTGGAATAAAGTAATGGTAACTTTTAGAGAGTTAATTGTTAGAGTGTTAGACTCTATCATCATGAGCCATCAATGGCTCTTGCAAGATCAAGATCAAGTAGAGGCTATTAGATTCATGTGGATTATTAATTAAGGAGTTAACATAGTTAATGGTTAGTAGTTAGTTGCTATGAGAAGAAAATTAGCTAAACATGTAAAGAGTTAGGGAGAAGAAACAAGTAAAGATAAGGAGAGAAACTTTCATAGAATGTCACTCTCCATTACAAGAACCCTAACTTTCATTATATGTATCACTCTCTTCCCTATTACATGATCTACAAAAGAAATGTAAAAAAAAAAAGAGAACGACTAAACTACCCTAAAGAGAAGAAATTTACCCTTAAAACTTTCCTCCTCTCTGTCTAAAAAAACCCAGGGGGTGTCATGGGGCCGCGCGTCAAATCTTGACGCGCGACTCCATAAAGGAACCGCAGAAATGTGGCCATGGTCGCGTTTTCGCGACCATATTGTGGCCGCGCGTGTGGCGCTGCCTGTCACAACTTGTCGGTATGTCCCCCTTTCAGATGTAACCCCTGATTTCTGGACCTAGGAACAAAGAAGAGAGGTGTTATTAAAAGAATTTAATATTGAATAAATGTGAAGATGTGATATGAAATATACAATTATAGAGATTAATCAGTGTATTGCAAAGAAACATGGATCTTCAACTGGTGATACTGTAAACTACAAGCCAAATTGGTAGCTAAAGGTTACACGCAGCTAAAAGATATTACTACAATGAGTATTCTCACCCATTGTGAAGCACCCGTCTATTCGAATTTTTTTGGCACTGGTGGTATAGTACGAGTTGGATCTTGATCAACTCGACTTAAAAATCGCCTTTCTTCATGGCGATTTTGAAGAGGAAATCTACATGTCTTAATCGATGAGGTTCAAGACTGCAGGAAAGAAAAATATGGTATGCAAGTTAAAGAAATTATTTTATGAATTAAAACAATCACCAAGGCAGTGGTATAAGCATTTTGTCAGCTTCATAAGAGGCAAGAGGTATACATGAAGCCATAATGACCCATGTGTGCGTTACAATAAGCTACCGGGTGGAGAGTATATCTATCTACTGTTGTATACGGATGATATGCTCATTGCTTCTGAGTGCAGATCTAGAATTAATAAACTAAAGAAAGATTTGTCTCACGAATTCGAGATGAAGGATCTTGATGAAGTGAAAAAGGTGCTAGACACGGAGATTGAGCAAGACCGAAAAGGTGACAAGGTTAGCTTGACACAAAAGGAGTATTTAAAGATGGTACTTTAGAAATTTAACATTAACGGCGACACGAAGTCTGTAAGTACACTATTGGCCCCTCATTTCAAGTTAAAAGCTACTATATCTCCTATTATTATTAAAAAGTGTGAGCACATGACTCACGTACCCTATGCTAGTATGGTTGGTAGTTTAATGTTTGCATTGGTGTGTACGAGGTCTGATACGTCACAAGCTTTCTCAATGGTTAACAAATACATGTATAATCCTGGCAGAGGTCACCGGGAGGCAGTAAAGTGGATCTATGGTACATCAAAGGTATCATAGATGTTGGTTTAGTGTTTGAGAAGGATTTTATAGGTAAGCAGGAGTTTATTAGATACGTTGATTCTGACTACACAGGAGACCTTGACAAAAGCTGGTTTAAAAAATGATATGTATTTATATTGGCCCAAGCACCAGTGAGTTGGCGCTCTATTTTATAGTCTATTGTCACAGTGTCTATTACGGAGGCCAAATATATGACCATGATGAAGACTATGAAGGAGCAATTGGCTTCAAAGGTTGCTTGATGACTTGAGAATTGATCAGGATCTAAACAATTGTGATAGTATGAGTGCTATCTATTTGGCAAAGAACCAGATATATCATGCAAGGACGAAGCATATCGACATCAGGTACCACTTTGTTTGGGAGATTTTTGATGAGGGTGAATCGAGTTGTAAAAGATTCACACGAAGGAGAATCCCACTGATATGCTTACCAAGGTTATTCTGTGAGTGAAGTTTGTACATTGTAAGGAGTTAGTCCATATCCTTCAAGTTGCTTGAGCTCGGTGGAGCTCGTTTGGATGAACTATGAATGGCTTGATTCCTCGGATAGGGGATATGTGGGAAACCACATGGTCTAGCCCGTTGAGTCGACATATGTTATGTTGTGTTTGGCTCAGATTTAAGAAATCTTCACAGAAGTGGAGATTTGTAGGGAGAGAGTAAAATCTTGATTGTGGAGTTTTGTTAACTCATTGAAGGAGATAGCATAGAGTTTGGAGGTCAACGATGTATCCAAGACTTGATAAAAGATCAAAACGCAGTCGAAGACAAGAGATCGATCGACCGCGTTGGTCGACCGAACATGCACGATGTGCACGCTGAAGAAGAGAAGGTGATGTCAGTCAACCACCTGGTCGACCGACTTGAAAGACAAATTTGAAGGAGACTGTCGGTCAACCGCCCGAGACCGACTGAGATTTAACAGAACATAGGATCTTGGTGTTTTGCTTAGTGGTCGACCGAGCGGTTGACCGCAGTAGGAGCCGTCCGACCCGAGACGCGTGATCTGGCAGTTTCCTAAATTGTTTCTTATTTTGTTTCTGATCCGATTTAAGACAGTTTGTTTACTTTGTTTTCAAGGATTTTCTGGCTATATAAAGAGGGGTATTGTCTCCATTTTTGTATCATGTAATTGTTGATTATAATATCTCTCTTCTCTCTACCTGAGGATGTATGCAATTGCTGAACCTCATTAAATTTGTATTTCTCTCTATCCTTCTCTTTTTTCCTTGCGACTGGTGACTATTCTCTGATATGCAGTAATCCTCTGGTGAGTTTCTCTCAACAGACTGTGACTGCGATCATGGTTACAATCGCAATTCTCAAAAGAGGATTGTGGTTGAGTATTGCGATTGAGGACTGTGACTGTGACTATGGTCGCAATCCTCACAAAAACGTGAAAATTAGAGGACTGCTTCTTCAGGATCGCGACCATGAGTTGCAGTCCTCACATGAAAAAATTGCGATCACGAATTGTTGTCCTCCTTTCAGCAAGATTGTCATCTAGCATAACCCATCAAAATAAACAATAAGAAAAATTTCAAAACCTTGATCTAAAAAATCATCACGAAAACTAATACGGACAAATCCATCAAGAACAAAATGAGGTCTGCAATCTAGATCTCAAATTCAACAATTCAATGATCTCAAAGAACCATCAATTAACACCTAAATTTTGTTTTGGGTAAAAAGGATATTAAAAATATTTAAGGAAGAAAGCGTTTGACAAAAGGGTAAAAAAAAAACGAAAATTATAGTTAAATTGAATTTTGCAACATGACTGACGTGGAATAAGGTTGAGGAGGAAAAAAAATATTTGATTGATGTTTTCGTAATAAAATGAAATAGGGATGGATTCAAGATCAATTTTCTGTATTTTTTCTTTGTACCAACTAAACACTAAAAAGAGTAGCAAAAGAAAGGAAAAAAATAATAAAAGCTAAACAGTTAAAATGATATCAATTTATGTCCCTTGTGCCTTAAGAACTCTTTCGTGCGAAAGATTTGGTCATAAGCAATTCCTCTAAATCTCCGTACTGATTTTGACCAACTTTTTTTTTCTCCTCTTATTCGAAATTTTCTCTAATTTCCGTGATAAATAATCTAAGATATAAAATTCCCTTATATCCATGTATACACTATTAAATTTAGTTTTCATCATCGATCGCCCCTAGATACAAAGAAAAGTTTTCTATGGTTATATTTATACACTTCTCAATGCGATAAGAAGGATAAATTACCAAAAACTATCATAAAGTTTAATATGTTTTCAAAAAACTGTAGTGCATTATTAAAAATGCAAGAAACTACTGCTGCGAACTTTCCTGTAGTTTTCATAAAACTACTCTATGTATATTAGCGCAACATTAAAAGATAGTCACCTCAATGTCATAGGGATCAGAGGTGCTTAAGCCATTAAAATATGGTGTGTGATATTCACATGATCGTCTTCTTAACATTGCACTGGCCCATGGTAGTTTTATGAAAATTATAAACAAAGTTCATGACAAATAATTGTTTTTTTTTAAAAGGACGTGAGAATTATATGAAGAAGGTTGAAAAATCACGCTTTGTGTAATTTAACTCGATAAATAAGGTATGATTCGAGTTGTACTTTGACCAACATATTGTGAGGCTCTTCGGAGTGGCCCAAACTTTAACTTGACACTAATCAAGAACTAAGGCCTCTTTAGCCGAACATTAATTACTAACAACTATATCATACTAAACTCTATTATGTTGAACTCTCTAAGTGGCAAATTTCACTACTCCATTGAATACAACAAAAAAAACACCCATGTACTATTTTAAGATTTGATGACAAATCCTTTTGTTCCATTGGATTTGGTCGAGAACACACATGTACTATCTATGAACCGGTAAAGATCTCTAATACTATTTAGATTTGACCCTACTATCTAAGATAGTGGAAGAGTATTTCCTACTGTATTCAACTAACATGTTAGCTTTTTTTTTTTCTGATTTTAATAGGAGTAAGAGAATTTACTGCAAACCTTTGATAATTCAAGGGGATTTTATACAATTTACTTATTTAATTCTTCGCAAAATAGTGGGAGTTATCATGTCTCAAAAAAGATTTTGGACTCAGAAGGCAAGCTAATAATAATGGGCAAATCCCAAAAACTACATAGATTCATTCACGTGGCTGGCTAACTAGTTTCCATTGCCATCATTCACTCTGGGTAGTTTGTTGAATGGCTTTGTCACCATTTAATCTTCGCTATTCCTAGAAACTATTCTCGACTCTTGATGATTCTATCCATCTACCCTTTGCCCAAAAAAAAAAAGAAAAAGAAAAAACCACATGCAACTGTAGAGCCAGTGGGAATTAAATCCTTACTGAAAAAAAAAACCAACCAACCACTTTGAATGTGTGCCCAAAAAAAAAAAAAAAAAAAAAAAAAAAAAAAAAAAAAAACAATAAAAAGCCATCAAGACCAAGAGATCTCCAAAGTTGCATGGCTAGCTAATAGAAATACCCCAATTGCTTCTTCCCTTCAGTGGTCCCTTCTGCCTCCTCTAATGGCTAAAGATTTAACAGGTGGAAGATAGAGGTGAGTTATGACCAAAATAAGACCTTATATGAAGCCACCCTCCTCCCCTTTGGCCTCTCATAGTCTCACCTCTCTCACTCACTGCCACTATGCCTCTCTCTTGGCTTTCCTTGTTCTCTTTTGTTGTAGTAGGCCTTTGGGCTCTTGGAGATCTCTCTACTCTCTCAGAGGCAGCTAGAGCCTTCTTTGTGTTTGGTGACTCCTTAGTGGACAATGGCAACAACAACTACTTGGCCACCACTGCCCGGGCCGACTCGCCGCCGTACGGGATCGATTCGCCGACCCACCGACCCTCGGGCCGGTTCTCAAATGGCATGAATATGCCTGACATTATCAGTTAGGTGTTTCTGTTTACAATAAAATAGTATCCGTCTAATTTTAGAAAACTACCATGAACTTTCATTTGACTTGATAACTATCGAATCACAACTTTTCAAGATAGTTCATTGTAATTTATTGTATTTAAGAGCATTTTTTGAAATACAGTGAAAATTCAGCAGGATACTTAACAATTATATTGATTTTGGAGAGAAACATCAACTTACAACCATTCAAACTGAGATACTAGCTAGCTTTTTCTCATAAAGTTGACAATTGTAACATTGTGTCTCAGGTGAACACCTTGGAGCTGAACCTACATTGCCTTACTTGAGCCCGGAGCTCACCGGAGAGAGGCTCTTCGTCGGGGCCAACTTCGCGTCAGCTGGAGTCGGAATTCTAAACGACACCGGCATCCAATTTGTAATCTTGAAAATTCTTGACATTTGTCTAATAGCATTACATATACACATTATAACTACTACCACTGACAGACTGTTTTACTTCTATTTCAGATAAATATCATCAGGATCAACAAGCAGTTGCAGTACTTCGAGCAGTACCAGCAAAGGCTAAGCTCTCTGATCGGTCCAGATCAGGCGACGAGGCTGGTGAACGATGCTCTCGTCTTGATCACTCTCGGTGGCAACGATTTCATCAACAACTACTACTTGATCCCGTTCTCTCCTAGATCTCGCGAATTCTCCCTCCCAGACTATGTCACCTACTTGATCTCCGAGTACAGGAAGATACTCGCGGTACATTTCTTGGACCACTCAACTTAAGCTTTTAAATCAGATTTAGTTGTAGGCCAATTTGTTTAAAAAATTTCACTGTTTTAGAGCAGAATGTATGTTAGTTTCTCTTCGTCAATCTCTGTGCTGGTTTATTCCTGAACAAATTTCAGTGAAACTCCAGGGTGACAGTCTGCTAACAAAGTAGTAGCATCATTGGAACTGAGATGAGAGAATGATTTACTGAGAGAATGATTTACTGCAAAAAGACAGTCACTGGCCTCATTTCTACCATGATTGGAATAAACAAGTGAGGGGGCCCAGATTATCTTTCTGCAATGATGCAAGAAATTTAATATGCACAGTACATAAATTTAATTTTTGGTTGGTGCATGCTCGATACATGAAGTTATGGTGATTGGGTCCACCATATTTTTTTTTTGCATCTAAAGTTTTAAAGTAAAATCTTAATTACAAACTGTCAACTTGAACAGACAGTAACATTCTCCATTTCAGTGTTTATAACAACCTATGGGTTTGAGATCAATGACATGAAGAACAAAGGTGAAATTTATTAAAGTTTCTTTCATTTACGGTGAAAATTGAGGGTAATATATTTATATCATGGCAAAATTGTGTCACTACAGAGGCTGTACAATTTGGGCGCCCGGCGAGTTATCGTCACCGGGACGGGACCGCTGGGCTGCGTCCCGGGGGAACTAGCCCAGCGGAGTCGGAACGGGGACTGCGCTTCCGAGCTCATACGGGCGGCGGGCCTCTTCAACCCCCAGCTGGTTCAGGTCTTAAACGAGCTCAACAGTGAGGCTGGCTCGGATGTGTTCATTGCTGCCAACCCCTTCGAGGGTCGTGTGAACTATATTACCAACCCACAAGCCTACGGTAACAAAAAGTTTCAGCAGCCAAATATAAAAGTATTCTAATCCTGAATCTAATCATATTCTTCAATGATTCTGTCAGGTTTTGTGACATCCAAGATTGCATGCTGCGGGCAGGGCCCGTACAATGGGATCGGGCTCTGCACCGTCGTGTCCAACCTGTGCCCGAACCGGGACCTCTACGCGTTCTGGGACGCGTTTCATCCAACGGAGAGGGCGAACCGCATCATCGTCGACATCATCTTGACTGGGTCTACTGAGGTCATGAAGCCCATGAACTTGAGCACCATTTTGGCTATTGATGCTAAGAAAACCTAAGGTTGATGATGCCATGATCATGTCGTGATTGTTCTGTGCGTGAATTTTATCATGTGATTCAAGATTCAATCATTCAAGTGAGCGAGCATACATAGGGAAATTGTATGGGGGCAAAAATAAAAAATAAAATTTGTTGTTAGAGGAAATTAAGTACTTTTGAGTCTTAAAAGCCGTTGTTGCATGGCCATTTGTTTCGCGTAAAACTCCGTAATTCGTAAATGACTTACAACCCAGTTACAACTACGGCGTTTGTTTGGACTGTAATTCGTAAAAGACTTACGTAACTCAACTAACACTCACTTGCAACCCAGTTACCACTCACTTACAGCCCAGTTACAGTTAATTTTGTGGTCATACAAATTTGTAATATTTTTTTTATATTAATATTAAAATTTTTTAATATTTAACTTTTTTAATATTTATTTGCAGTATTAAAACTTTTAAAATCACCAAATAGTTAATTTTGTGGTCAACTTTTTCACTTACGACTTATACATTACGACAACCAAACACCGTAAAGTACAATACACTTTCCCACTTTACAATTTTATATTACCAACCTAACATCGTAAAATTTACATACATGTAACTCATTTACAATTGTAAAAGACTTTACCAATTACAACTACGAATTACGGTCAGTTACGACAACCAAACAGACGGGCTTTCTCACAACTGCACAAAAGGGCCTAAACAAGTGTCCGGACACGTGCGATGCACGTGACAAGAACGGACATACCATCTTCTTCAATTTAAACAAATACTAAAATTTTAATTCTAAAAGGCTTCTATGAAAAGAAACATGTGAGATTCTTGGACCTGCGATTTACCTTTTATTACTCGATGGCATGTGTGTATATATTTACAATCCATTTTAAAATGGGAAAGCCTCGCAAATTGTAGTCAGTTCTCAAAAGATGAAAAATGAGGGAAGAGATTAGTGGGAGGGACTGTTAACAAAAAGTGCTAATAACTAATTAAATGAATTAAGCGTGGAGCCAAAAGTTTTTATGGGTCTTGTCGTTGAAGAGGTAACCAGCATTTTGGCCCTACTTTTGAATTCCAATACATAGGCATCTGTTGTGCTCGATCAAAAATTCTGCTGCTGTTTCTTTTGGTGCTATCCCTCCAGCCAGCAGGCTGTCACAAAATAATAATCAAGATGGTTAGTTATCATTATTATTTTCTTTTTTCTGTGCTTTTCTGAGAAAAAGAAAAGAAAATTTGTACCCTGATATTGTTAATAAACAATAGGAGTAGCATATATTAAATAGGAATATTAGAAATCCCCCAAAAGGAGGAAAAAAAAATTGACAAACCACACACATCAAACACGGATCCAAAACATATTCAGGCCCAAATGTTGAAGAGAACTGCATGGGCAAATCAAAATTAAAAGAAACTAAGGATTTGAGATATGTTGAAAGTGGCCCAAACATAATCCACTTGAGGGTAGGTCCATGTACCACCTCCTAGTAAGGATGTATAAACCATTGTTTCAAATTTGAAATTTATAAAAAAAACATCCCACTGCTAATAAACTATTGCTCTGTAGTTGTGGTAAATTTGCATAATTTGGATTTGGAATCCCCGCGTGCCTTGTACAGTCAAACGCACTAGTCTTAAACATAATTATGTCATAAAGGGTTTGTGGTGGATAAAAGCCCATGGATCAGAATTCATCACAAGCAGATGGACGCTCCTGATCGAACCTGTTAGAGTGCACATAAAAGAAAGACACCTTTCAGGTCAGGAGCACCGTTGTGGTGCCAGCTTAAGATCCTTAGGCATGAGAATCAGTAGTTGAATTAACGCATAGTGAAAAGGAATTGCCAGGAAGGTAATAGTACTCTGGCGATTCAAGGAGCCCCCTCTTTCCCTTTGGAGAAGAAGAATGTAGCACGATCTGCACGTGCTAGATTCTTCGTAACGGCCGCGATCGCCTTTTTGATTGGTTGAGACCACATGCAGGAATATTTGTGTCATGTATAACCACTCACGTTTATGTTGGGGCATTACACATTTTTAACGTAGGGGAGGATATAGCTGCGTAACAGAAGGTGGAAATTTAGACGAACTACTGCCGGAAGCTTCTGATTTGGGGTCGGAGACTTTGGACTGTGAGAGGCTTCAGAGTGGTAAAGGTCTCGAAATGGTAGAATGCAATTCCTAGTCTGAAATGTCTTCGGGATGGAGGACAGCTCCGGAAAGACAGGATGTGGCAGAGGTTCGGTATGAACTCTAAGAGTTATGGATGTCTCGAGAAACCCTCAGTAGCTTGGACACGTATCATCATCCTGGTACGGGTTAAATTTTAACATTACAAATGTCCTCCACTTTCTGACGCAGACTGGGAAGCGAATGACGCCAACTAGATCTCGTTCTAGCACCAACGAATCTTGAAAAAGGATCTTTCAGGTAGGAAACATACTCAAATCCACGAGCACATCACTCAAATCCATGAACAAAAGATAACAATTCGAATCTACGAGCAATTGGGAGATAAACTCAATTTTTTATTAACCAGATGCTAATACCAAAACAAAAGATAAAATGGCCTTTTATAGGCTTACAAAAAGAGTTCTAATCAGTTTAGGAAACCTACATATATTAGAAATCAAATAAAAGAAAAAAAAAGTTAATTGGAATCCAAATCAGACCCGAAAATGAAAGAATGTGAAAAAATGATACGCGCAGAAGCGGTAACCGGGCGGTCGACCCTGGAGCAAAACTGTAATGCCCGTCTTCTGGATGATCAACCGGGCGGTCGACTGTCATCCTAGTATGCCTTTTCCTGTCTTCTAGACGATCGACCGGGCCGTCGACCGTCAACCTGGTCCTTTTATTCTCTTCTCTATTGCTCCTCTCTGTTGTCAGTCGGTCGACCGGGCGGTCGATTAATGTCTTCATCTAGATTTCTAAGTTGACTGGGCAATCGACTGAGACTTTTGTTTGGGCCTTGTTGAGTCTTGAATTCGTGTCCTACCTTCCTACAACAATCCTCCCTCTTCAAAAGAACTCGTCCTTTAGTTCCAGTCAATGTGATTGCATATGGATACGAGTTTAGATGCCTTTCCTTTTGTAGATCTTGGAGTAGGTGAAATTGGTCGCATGGCAAGTTGTTTGCCCTTCCAAGTGAACATATATATGTTCTCTTTTCCTTTGTGGGTAGCGTCAACATCATGTTGCCATGGCCTTGAATTGTCAATGTCGATAACATCACAAGGAACAAAATCTTGATAGAATTCACCAATGAAAATAGGAACATGATATAGATACAGAGGCCTTTGTTGATCCACTGAATGGTGTAGGGATGATGATGCTGCGTTGTTTATAGCTTCAAATGATTTACAAGTGTTCTAGACACTATATTTTCGCTTCCATTATCGATGATGAGATTACGTACCTTGTCCTTGATCGAACACCTTGAGTAGAAAATTTGATGTCGTTATGTGGTGTCGAGGATCTTCTGGTTGCGGAGCAATTTCTGAACAACACAAGTTATAGGATCTCCATGTTCTTTGATAAAGTCAGAATCACTTGCATCCTCGATTACGACTACCTTATCTTAATCTCCATAATTTGCAACGACCTCCTTCCTTTTAGGACATTCATTTGACCAATGTCCAGGCTCTCCACACCTATAACACTTGTCGATCTCGGGTTTGGTGTAAGAATTTTCTTTACTCTTTGTGGATGTGGTGATTGCTGTTGCTGGTACCAATACAGAGATTTTGACCGTCTGTTGAGTTGGCGATTGGTCAACCATCATGGAACTTGGTGAAAGTATACCTAGAGGGGGTGAATAGGTCTTATGCTAATCAAATACAAAATATAGCAATTAAAATTAATAATACAAACGGTCAACTCAAATCAAGAAGTGAAGCCGAATTCTCAATTAAGGACTCTAGAACTTGAAAGTACGCCTAGAGGGAGGTGAATAGGTGTAAGGCTAATCTATGACAAATAATGCGGAATTTAAAAACTAATTGCAATACACTTAGTGTAACCAAAGAATGTAGCCGAATTCCCGGTGAAGGGCTCTGAACTAACTTCTCTTGAATCCTCTGAATAAGAGTTGAGGTGCTATATGAAGCTCTCTTGGTTCAACACAAGTATGGGCACACAATCAAACCAAGCATGTATATGATATGAATAATATGAATCAATGCACAATATAAGAGAGAGAGTTAGAGAAAGTGGATCAAACGCAAACACAAGGATATGTTTCGAGGTTCGAGCACCCAGCTCTGCGTCCCCGCGTTCACACAGAAGGATTTTCACTAACTCGTCCACACAGGACTTCCCACACAGGGAACCTCCACTGAGGATTTGGGTAAATACAATTTGGGAGTACATAAGTCCTCTCTCAACCAAATACAACCTCTCACTAGAGGCAAGGCACAAAGCCAACACAATATCAACCTCACAAATGAGGGATAGACACAAAGCCAAATAATCACAATCACCTCACACTTGAGGGATTCCAACACAACCTCCACTATCAACTCTTACTAGAGGGATACCAACACAATCACCTCTCACTAGAGGGATATCACAAATCAAGGAGGGTTTACAACTTGGTGGTCTCTCTCAACCACAAACCAATTTTCCCACAAAAATAAGATCCTATAGATAGGATAGATAAATAGCTCAAGTGTGAGAAAATAAAGAGTTTGGAAATAAAAAACACAAAGAAAAACTCTTGGGAAAACTTCTAGAATAGATATAAAATGAAGATAAAAACAATCCCAAAGACTTCTCCTTTTCTTAATTTTTCCAACCCTTTTAAAAACAAATAAAGATCAAATCTTTTGGCACAAAAACTCTTTTAAAGACTTACTGTAAAACACTTGTATAGGTGAGAAATTTTGCTCTTAGAATTCTTGTTTAAAATAGCCAAGGAATGGGGTATTTGAAATCACCTAAATGGGGGTGAATAGGTGATAATGCTAATCAATGCACAAATTTAAAATGAGATGATGCAACGATCACTCAAAACAAGATTAGAAGCCGAATACCCCGTGAAGGGCTCTGAACTCCTTCCTCGTGATTCCTCTAAATAAGAGTTTGAGGTGCGCAATGCAATCTTGTTGTGAGAGTATTGATCGACAATATAAGAATGAATGGAAAGCAAGTAAATAAAAAGTAAACTAATCGCAAACACAGAGATTTGTTTCGAGGTTCGAGCACCCAGCTCTACGTCCCCGCCTTCACCCAGAAGGATTTCCGATCCACTAGAACTTTCACGAAGGATTACAACCACAAGAGTACCCAACTCCTCAATCACACTCCTCTAGTTCAGAGGTAGTGGAGCCACAGATACAATAATCTCTTGGTGATCAAAAGACCACAAACTCTCTTTTGAAAAACTTTTCTTTACAAAATCCTAAAGAATAATGTATAGGATTGAAGCTCAAGTTTTGTAAGTGAAAAATAAAACAAAGTTGAAGAGAGTTTAGAATCAAAAACTTCAGAGAAAAATCAGAATCTAGAGCACAAAAACTGAGAGCAAAAACTTCTTTAAAAAATGACTCAAGCTTTGATTTCTTTTGCAATTGTTGTATTCTTCTCAACTCTAATCATCCCTATTTATAGGATAAAGGTAGGGATTAAAGGCAAACTGTTATTATGAATAATCAGGAAAGATTAAACCCAAATCCAACCTTAAAATTCGTTTGGAGAAGAAAAATACGTTTTAAAACGTGTTTAAAAAACTAGCCGTTTAGGCTGAAAATTAGCTCACGATCGACCGGCCGGTCGACCGGTTTTCAAAAATATATGACCGTTGCCAGCCCACGGTCGACCGCCCGGTCGACCGTCCCAAAGAGAGACTAATGGTGCTTTCAGTTGGCCGAAGCTCGGTCAAAAGACATGGGGACCGGTCGATCGCCCCGGTCGACCGGGTAACGTGCACACATGCACGCACCCAACGGTCAGAACTGCGGTCGACCGCTCGGTCGACCGTTCTGACCTGAAACAGAGCCGGTCGACCGTCCGGTCGACCGCTATAGGTCAAAACAGTCTATTTTGAAAAATATTTTGAAGACAAGTTAATTTTCAAAAATTTATTTTGTCAAGACTAAGTACACTACTACATAAAATTGAGTTTGCAAATACTGAAATAGACATATTAAATATTTTATACAAGAGAAAAACAATAATTTTTTTGAAAATCAAGTGCAATATTGTGTGTGTGGCAAGTTTAAGCTTCAACACTATACACTATCCTTTAACAAACTAAAAATATAAAAACTAAAAGAAGAAGTCTCTGAACCACGTTGCCGAGCTAGAGCCTCCTCTCCTATAAAGAGTTCTCTTGCGCCATCAACCTATCAACATGCTTTTAGCGCAATTAACCTTGCAATATGCTTGAAGCCATCAATACTCGTTCAAACCTGAAACTCATTCTAAAATAACTTATTAGTACCAAATAGCTTCTATGTATTTTGTTATCATCAAACCTTATACATATATAGAGAGTGTAACCTTTTGGGCCAACATTATTTATAGCCCCAATCCAAATCTACCCGTTGGCAGCAGGAAAGGGTTGTTTTGCCCTTCCGGTCGACCGCCTGGTCGACTGGCCAACGGTCAGATTTCTGACCGTTGTGCCACCGGTCGACCGCCCGGTCGACCGGGCTTGGATCCAGAGAGCAATGGCTCTCTGGCCAGTCGACCGCCCGGTCGACCGGAGCTGGATACAGAGAGCAGAACTCTCTGCCGGTCGATCGGTCGGTCGACCGGGGCCTTTTCAAGAGAGCAGAGCTCTCTTGACGGTCGACCACCCGGTCGACCGTCCCACCAGCCTGGCTGCGTGTACGTCCTGTGCACGTCGGTCGACCGGACCGGTCGACCGACTTCTGTCTCGATCGACCAGTCCGGTCGACCGGCAGACAGCCAGTCCAGCCATTATAGGATTTAAAAACTAGGGTTTTTATCTTTAATTAAATCCCATAAAATCACATAAATTCCACAAAAATCAGTTCTTATTAGATCTTGAAATACAAATATGTGTGACAAAAATTCAACACATATTACAAACTATTTGAACCATTTTTGTGAGATTGAAAATTTGCCTTAAACCAAAATCCGTATTTCTAAAACTTGGATTTTGAAATGAAAATCCGATTTTTTCAAAACACATGTAAATACAAAAACATGATATTTAAACAACTTTTAAGCATGTTGTATATGGATTGAATCCAATATACACGAAAGGTATTATATCTATGTTTTTGACATGAAATCCAATATTGGCTAAATCGAAAACCAAAAACCAAATAAACTTAAAAACTTTAAACTTGCGTGTGTATTGTGAACTTGATCATATCAACATTATGTACCTTTACACAAGATCTAAACAATCTTAAACTAAACACAAACCGAAGTCTTCTTGTCTCCAAGCCGACTTGATCCAAAACCGATCCAACGAGCTTGACTCCATCCGAGTGCTAGATGTGAACTTGACGCTCGAGCTCTTGAATCACCATGTGAAAGCTCCAAAACACCTTTGTTGAAGCTAATCACCTACTAATATCTTGGTCAAATATCTGAAACTAAATATCAAAAGATTATTAGTAAACTATAATTACATGAGTTAATCATTATCAAAACTAGAGTGAAGGGCCTCTGGGCCAACAATCTCCCCCTTTCTGATGATGACAAATCTCATGGAGTTATATATGCATAGATTAAAGTTAAGCTTCATAGAAGCTCCCCCTTAACTCATGCATAGCAATAAATTATAAGATATGTCATGAATGCTCAACATAGATATGCATAAACATGCATACAAGGAAATGAAACAAATATGATCTTTTATACCAATGAAATAAACATGCTTTTGATACCAATTTTAAAATAAACATGTTCTTAAAAAATGTTGCTCTTAATACCAACAAAAACTCTTGATACCAACAAAACAATAAAAGATGCTCTTGATACCAATACCAACAAAAGATGCTTTTGATACCAATGGTAAAAGAAAACAAATTTAATTTCATATGCATATAAAACTCCAAAATATCTCTCCCCCTTTTTGTCAATTCATTAACAAAGGGGTACAAACAATAAAGGCATAAATAATAATTTTCTTCCTTTTTACATAAAGCAAACAATAAAAGTATATATGCTATATACATTCATGAAGAGGAGAGACGTGAAGTTAATCCCCCTGCATACATGCATTTATATAAAAAGAGATGACTAACCCTAACATAAAACATAATATGCAACATATAAACGGAGATGTGAAGCTCCTACTACACACGTGTACTACATACCAAAGAAAGGTCAATGACTTTAATATTACATACACTCAACATGAATATATATATAGAGAAGATGTTAAGCTTCTCTTGCATATAAGCAATAAATATCAAAATGATACCATTGAAAGATATATCAATTTAGTACGAAGGTATACATCGAAACATCATGATATCAATTTATGATACCAATAGAAAATAAACAAAACATTTTGAAAAAACTAACAGAAATTTTGATACCAATTGAAAGATCTAAATATATAGGAAATCTTGATACCAATGGTAAAAATTTGTACCAATTAAAAATATTTTACACTTTTGATACCAATTAAAAAATATAAATCAATCTTTTTGGTTAAACACTAAAATTATTTTGCAATAGAGATACCAAATAGAGAATACTATCAATTTAAGATTCTTGATACCAATATTGAAAATGAAACATATACCAATTGAAAATAATTTTCATTAGGAGCATAGGAAACCAAATGAAAACTAAGATATCAATTTTTCAACATAAAGAGTGGGAGCGAGATACCAATTGTAAATAAAATTGATTGAAAGGTAAAACATGAGTTTTCTCTCCCTTTATGAAATACTAATGAAAATGATGCATAAACTTGTAAAAGATACCAATTGAAAAATAATTTTTATTAAGGACTAAATCATGCTTAGCATAACAAAATTGTGCTTAAAGATATAGAGATATAGTAAGCACAATCAAAACACATATATATATGTATGAAAAATTAAATACCAATCGAAATTGATACTATTTGATGTTGAAGCATACATATATAGAAACAAATATGAGTATACAAAATAAATATCAATTGTGATACCAATTAAAAACACAATGAAAATCAAGTGTATAACTCATACTACCTCCCTTTCATGCATATGTTTAAATAAATTTTCAATTAAGCATACAAGACATGATCGCCCATCCAATCACCCTTAGATGGGTAGGGGTTTTTAAAAATAAGTTTGAAAATAATTATAACACGTTTAAAAACTCTACCACATGAAGAATAACGCAACTAGTTTTATGAAAAACTTGAAAATTAGTACGAAATCCTTCAATAAAGGAATAAAACAAGAATATATTCCATGAAAAAAAATATGTAAGTCACATGATCATCAACACTCAAAATCTATAAAGTACATATTATACTAATGAAAATAAAGTCATAAGAAAACATCAAGTAATATGATTTATAGAATCATATAAGTTACAAACTACAAATTATCCTAAGTTCTATTCTCTACTTGGTCCTCCTTTTGCCTTTGAGTGTAGGTATTTATAGGAGAAATGCAGAGGGTAGAGGAGTATGAAGATAAGTAAAGCTAATAATTTTTGAACTCCCCTTATCTCCAAACTTTTTTGATGTGGATATTCAGTTCTGATCTGCAATTTAGTGGCGTATTGATTACAAAATATCACTTATCAAATGGCAGAATTAGAAACAATGATCAACTTAAAAGTCATAACCCTTTAAGTCCTCTTTCTGGATCATCTTGAATCATCAGATTTGAGTTCTGGTAGAGAAAGTTATGATTCAAATACTAAAATGTATCCAGCCAGAATTTGAGTCTGAATTGCTTCATCTCATACATTGATCTTCTCTCATCCATTTATTCCTTTGGATTTGGACTGTATATTTGATGTTATTCTCGATTGATCTTTAGCTTTAACGACATAATTCACCAAAAACTGAATTTAACCAACTGGATTGGGATCATCCTCCTCTAATCAAATAAATCTAGTTAAATCTGAATTTAACTGATATTTATTTGATTTTATCCTCTTTCTCCCCATGATTATCTTCTGCAAAATAGACATTTAAGATAAGAAATTTAGTAGATTTATTACATAATAAATGTGAAATGTAATAAAGAATAATGCAATAAATGTATGCAATCATATGTAAGTCACACGATCATCAACACTCAAAATCTATAAAGTACATATTATACTCATGAAAATAAAGTCATGAGAAAACATCAAGTAATATGAGTGAAAGAATCATGTAATCACAAAATCATGGAATAAGGCAATTAAGCTCAATATGATATTCCTTAAAACAAAAAAAAAACATGAAATTCATTTAATTTTCAATAATACAACTTCAAGGCATATGTATGTTTTGTACAAACTAGAGTATACATACATATCCAAATATGAACGAGTCCACAAAAATATATGCATGAAGGCAAGTGGCTCAAGGATGTATATGTATAACTATTAGTTTAGCCAAAATAGACATATACATGAGTTTAAAAACAAACATGAAAACATGCACAAAAATAGAGAATACAAGTCAAAATGCATGAATCATCAAAACTAGGTTATATTAGTACATCTAATGAGTACAAATGAGCAATCAAGTACAAACATATAATAATCAATTTGTCGCTCACTAGTTGTACAAGTATTGACACAAGTTTTAATGAAAACTTCATCTTAAACATGTAATCAAAACATGATGCTCAAAACAAAACATAAATCAACATGATCAATATATAAAAGCACATGTCTTAGATCTATGATATACATGATAGCTAAACAAATGTGAGAATACAAAAGTATAGGTCCATATAAATATGGATTTATCTCAAATACTAATTATGTACATCACTAATCTAATTATCATGACATTTAACATAATAATCAAGAAACATCAAAAAATGCTAAAAATCAATGACATGAAAAGCATGTAGATATAAATGGGAGTTAGAGATCGTTACCAAAACCATTAGGGCACATCTCTATGTCTCCAAACCATGGTGGTCCTCCCACCAAACTCTCCTTGAAAGTGATGCATCCAAAATAGTCACCATTAAGCTCGGAACGCATCCACCTCAAGGCACCATCACTCTCACGTCATGTGAGAGCCCACACCTATATCAAATAAAATAGGGGCGGAGTTTGGTACCCATACTCTTTTGGGTCCATGTGGGTTAGCTCCTTTTCTAACCCAAACAAACTTATTTGCTAAATTTACATCATGTACTTTATCATAACAAAATTTAGCAAGGTGGCCCTTACGTCCACAATGTGTACAAGTGTACACATGAGCATACATAGTATTGTGTGTGTGTACGTGGGAAGCATGTGTATACCGTGGTTTGTGTGCATGTATAGGAGGACCATGTTTCTTTCGAAACATAGATTCCAAACGTGTGTGGTTCATGGCACATTGGCTCAAAATAGAGCCCAAACAATCAACACTCTTCTTTAACATGGATATATCATTTTCAATCATGGAAGAAGAAGTACATGCAATAGATAAGCTAGATGATGAGCTACACTAGCATGACAAACATGAGTATCTAAATCATTTTTCAAAGAAGTATTTTTCTTAGAAACCAAATCTAGCTCTTCTGAAATAGAAGAAATTTTATTTTTCAAAGATTCATTTTCTTTTACAACAAAATCAAGTTTTGAAGATATAACTTCATTTTTATTCAAAATAATTTCACAATCATTTTTACTTTTCAAAATTTCATTTTCTTTTAAGACAAGTTCATGTTTGGATTTCAATGAATCCCTTTCATTAGAAATCTCCACTTTTTCTTGCAAAACCAAATCAAGTTTAGAAATCAAATCCTCATTTTCTTTATTTAATGCAAAATTTTTCTTTTTTAAGCTTTATATTTTTCAAGTCACAAACAATAGATAGTTCTTCATTTAATGCATTGGCATCAATATAATCATTACTAAAAGAACTTGCATCATCATCATCTAATTGAGCATCCGAGTTTACCTCAAGGGAGTCATTCCCTTGAACCATGTAGCAATGTTGCTCGGATTCTCCACTAGATTCCTCCTCCACAATATTTGGCGTTTGAAGCTTTAGAGAGGTCAAAGTGTTCCACACTGCAAAAGCGGAATCACAATGCGAAACCAACATAAGATATTCTTTGTTAAGCGTGCTTCTAAGTACCGTTAGGGCTTCTGCATTGGCCTCTTTATGCTTGCTATTACCAAGATAGGATTTCTTAGTAGCTGCAAGGAAAACATGCAAGCTTAGAGTTTTTAGATACATACTCATCCTAAATTTTCACATGTCAATGTTGGAAACATCAAACATGGGAGGGGTCAAGCAATCCATGAGTGTATGAATAAACAAATAAGTGTGCAAATGCAAATACTAGATTAGCAACTAAGATCACACTCCTAGGTGGTTAAATCTAATATCAGGAGCGTAGGCTCTGATACCAATTGAAAGTACACCTAGAGGGGGGGGTGAATAGGTGTAAGGCTAATCTATGAGAAATAATGCAGAATTTAAAAACTAATTGCAACACACTTAGTGTAACCAAAGTGTAGCCGAATTCCCGGTGAAGGGATCTGGACTAACTCCTCTTGATTTCTCTAAATAAGAGTTGAGGTGCTATATGAAGCTCTTGGTTCAAAACAAGTATGGGCACACAATCAAACCAAGCATGTATATGATATGAATAATATGAATCAATGCACAATGTAAGAGAGAGAGAGTTAGAGAAAGTGGATCAAATGCAAACACAAGGATATGTTTCTAGATTCGAGCACCCAGCTCTACGTCCCCGCCTTCACACAGAAGGATTTCCACTAACTCGTCCACACAGGACTTCCCACACAGGGAACCTCCATTGAGGATTTGGATAAATACAATTTGAGAGTACACAACTCCTCTCTCAACCAAATGCAACCTCTCAGTAGAGGCAAGGCACAAAGCCAACACAATATCAACCTCACAAATGAGGGATAGGCACAAAGCCAAACAACCACAATCACCTCACACTTGAGGGATTTTAACACAACCTCCACTATGACCTCTCACTAGAGAGATAACAACACAATCAACTCTCACTAGAGGGATATCACAAATCAAGGAGGGTTTACAACTTGGTGGTCTCTCTCAACCACAAACCAATTTTCCCACAAAATAAGATCCTATAGATAGGATAGATAGATAGCTCAAGTGTGAGAAAATAAAGAGTTTGAAAATAAAAAACACAAAGAAAAATTCTTGAGAAAACTTCTAGAATAGATATAAAATGAAGATAAAAAACAATCCCAAAGACTTCTCCTTTTCTTGATTTTTTTAACCCTTTTAAAAATAAATAAAGATCAAATCTTTTGGCACAAAAACTCTTTTAAAAACTTGCTATAAAACACTTGTAAAGGTGAGAAATTTTGCTCTTAGAATTCTTATTTAAACAGCCAAGGAATGGGGTATTTATAGCCCCAATCCAAATCTGCCAATTGGCAGCAGGAAAGGGTTGTTTTGCCCTTCCGGTCGACCGCCCGGTCGCCCGGCCAACGGTCAGATTTCTGACTGTTGTGCCACCGATTGACCACCTGATCGACCGGGCCTAGATCCAGAGAGCAACGGCTCTCTGGCTGGTCGACCGCCCAGTCGACTGGAGCTGGATACAGAGAGCAGAACTCTCTGCCGGTCGACCGGTCGGTCGACCGGGGCCTTTTCCAGAGAGCAGAGCTCTCTAGACGGTCGACCGCCCGTCGACCGGTCCACCAGCCTAGCTGCATGTACGTCCTGTGCACGTCGGTCGACCGGACCGGTCGACCGACTTCTGCCTCGGTCGACCGGTCCGTCGACCGGCAGACAGCCAGTCCAGCCATTATAGGATTTAAAAACTAGGGTTTTTATCTTTAATTAAATCCCATAAAGTCACATAAATTTCACAAAAATCAGTTCTTATTAGATCTTTCAAATATAAATATGTGTGATAAAAATTCAACACATATTACAAACTATTTGAACTATTTTTGTGAGATTAAAAATTTGCCTTAAACCAAAATCCGTATTTTCCTAAACTTGATTTTGAAATGGAAATCCGATTTTCCAAAACACATGTAAATACAAAAACATGATATTTAAATAACTTTTAAGCATGTTGTACATGGATTGAATCCAATATACACGAAAGGTATTATATCTATGTTTTTGACATGAAATCCAATATTGGTTAAATCGAAAATCAAAAACCAAATAAACTTAAAAACTTTAAACTTGTGTGTGTATTGTGAACTTGAGCATATCAACACTATGTACCTTTACACAAGATCTAAACAATCTTAAACTAAACACAAACCAAAGTCTTCTTGTCTCCAAGCCGACTTGATCCCAACTGATCCAGCGAGCTTGACTCCATCCGAGTGCTAGATGTGAACTTGACGCTCGAGCTCTTGAATTACCATGTGAAAGCTCTAAAACATCTTTGTTGAAGCTAATCACTTACTAATATCTTGGTCAATTATCTGAAACTAAATATCACAAGATTATTAGTAAACTATAACTACATGAGTTAATCATCATCAAAATTAAAGTGAAGGGCCTCTGAGCCAACAGAACTTCTCCTCTATTTTCTTTCAGATTAAGAGTTGAGGTGCTCTGTTGCCTTCTTGATTGAAAGAGAAAAACTGACAAATATTAATGATGCAAGCTATATACAACAAGTTCGATGAAATAAAAACACAAGTGTAAGCAATATAGATAGAGTAAGAGTGAGAGAGAAAGCAATTGCAAATACAAGAAATTTGTTTCGAGGTTCAAGCAACTTACTCTACGTCTCCGCTATCATTGCGTGAAAGATTTCCACTATATACTTTGGATCTTTCACAAAAGAACTACAATAGTCTACACAAGGCTCAGAGTACACAACTCCAATCTTCAATCCTCTACACAAGAGGTAACACAAAGCCAAGGAAGTTTACAAGCTTTTGGTGACCACAAAAGATCACAAACCCTCTCTTTACAACTTCTTAGAGTATAGAATGATAAATGAAGCTAAAAAAGTTTGTGTAAGAGAAAAATCAATTTGAAAGAATGAATTTAAGAGCTTAAAACTTACAGAAATTGATTTGGAATTGAGATTACACCTAAAGGGGGATGAATAGGTATTTTGCTAATCAAATACAATTTTAAAACTACTTTGATGAATTATGCAAACAGTCACTCAAAATAAGAATTGAAGCCGAACTCTCCGTGAAGGGCTTTAGAACTTCTCCTCTTTGATTCGTCTAGATAATGAGTTGAGGTGCTCAATTGCCTCCTTATTGAGATGAGTAGAGACCGGTAATGAAAGTGATAGAATGAAAGCAATTATAGAATGCAAGATGAACAATTACACAAGTATGAAGAATGAAAAGTAATAGAGAGTAAGACACAAGCAATCATAAACCCAAAACAATTTGCTCTGAGGTTCGAGCTACCGCTCTGCGTCCTCACCCTCACCACTATGAAGGATTTCACTATCCTCTAAGAGATCTTCTACAAAGGGACCTCATACAAAGGAATTATAACTTAGTCTATACAAGACTGGAGTACATAACTTTACCAACTCAACCCTCTACACAAGAGGTAGCACAAAGTCAATTGAGGTTACAAAACTCTTGGTGATCTAACAAGATCACAAACACTTTCTCTTACAACTTCCTATAGAGTAGAATATGAAGTGTTGCTCAAAAAGTTAAGTGAGAGATGAATTTTAGTTAGAAAGAATAGATGAGCTTTAAAACCAACTGAAAATAGCTTTGGAAAAAAAGAGTTTGAAAATTGAAAGCTAGAAAAACTTCTATCTTTTGAAACAAACTTGAAAACTTATAAACTTGCATATTTTTCCTTGTGTAAAATCAAAACCAATGACCCATATATATAGGCAATGAATAAATATTATTTATAAATCATACCAGGTCATTTGGGGTGTGTTTAGACACTTGAAAACCAAAAATGCCCGTTAGAATCCATTAAAAACAAACAGATTAAAAAACTAGCCGTTATAGCCATCTGACAGTCTGTCAGTCGACCGACAGGTCATTCAGAAAAGAGACATTCGCTCTAGTTGACCGGATGGTCGACCGCTCGGTAGTTTAATAAGAGAAACTAAACTGTCGGTCGACCGACCTGGTCGATCGACCGCTCGATCGACCGCAAGGGTTACCGGTCGACTGATCGGTCGACCGACAACGTGCACAAACGTGCATGCCCCTGGCCAAAGGCCCGATAGACCGCCGGTCGACCATTTTGGCCTGAAATGGGCACCGGTCGACTGAGCGGTCGACCGTTCTGGCCTGAAACAGTTTTCTGTCTTAATTATATATTTCAAATAATTTTTAAAATACTTTGTATTGGTTTAAGGGTAATATAGACATGTATAGGTAATGAAATACATGTTCTAAACTTGTTATAAGAATTGGAAAAAATTATGAGACATGTATCAAAACCAAAGATACAAAATACCAATACTACCAAAACTTGTATTTTTTGAAATCGTGTATTTTGTGTATGTAACTTCTTGA
Organism: Agave tequilana; assembly: GCA_038442645.1. NCBI lineage: Eukaryota > Viridiplantae > Streptophyta > Magnoliopsida > Asparagales > Asparagaceae > Agave > Agave tequilana. The sequence goes on along the minus strand of JAVJIF010033256.1, from coordinate 123,947 downwards.
GCATCACTACTATATTTTACACTTTAATAAACTAATATTACAAGCATCTAGATGACTACAATATCTTTAACCAGCCTTATCCTTTAGCGACGTTTGAATGCTTTGAGTTTTAATCCCTTATTTGAATCTTCTTAAGTCTTCAATACCTTCCTTTAGAGGAGGAAAACTCTTTGAATCCTTAGAATCTTGAAATATACTTAAACACTTGAACTTAATTAGTACTAAATAATCACATTTTGTTATCATCAAAATCATAAAAGCGGGTGATTGTAACCTTGGGCCAAACAATCTCCCCCTTTTTGATGATGAAAAAACATGTGAGTTATTTAAGATAAAAGATAGGAAAGAGTTTGGAAAAGCTCCCACTCAATTTATGCTATCTATCAAATGCAATAAAATATTATAATTTTAAATAGATTTGAAATATAAGTAAGTCACACATATATGCATATATAAAGATGATATCAATAATATGCATATATAACCTACTATCCTTCCAATCCTCCTTCCTCCAAAAATAATATGTAAGCATGGTAAAGAGAATGGATATATAATACCCAAAACAACTTAATAACTCAAATTATAAGTACCAAAATAACTTAATAACTCAAATATTTCTCCCCCTTTTTGTCATGTATCAAAAAGGGTAAAGACATCAACATAAAAGAGATATTAATTTGAAAATACATGTAAAAATAATTTGAAAATATTTTCAAAATTTATGAATCCATAATACAAATATTTAACTCACCACAAATGAAGAAGAATCTATTATAATCTAGTGATTTGGTAAAAATGTCCGCAAGTTGAAAATCGGTGGAAACATAATCAATTTCAATATCTCCTTTCTCATAGTGATCTCTAAGCAAGTGATATCGAATATCTATGTGCTTGATCTTGCTATATTGATTTGAATTTTTGGTCATATGAATGGTGCTAGTATTATCACAAAATATTTTATATGGTCATAATGCAAATCATAGTCAACGAGAGTATGTTTCATCCAAAGAACTTGTGCACAATAAGCCCCGACCGCAACATACTCCGCTATTCCAGTTGAGAGGGTTACGAAATTTTGTTTCTTAGAAGATCATGAAATAAGGCAATTTTCTAGAAATTGACAAGTACCACTAGTGCTCTTCCTATCCACTCTACAACCAGAATAGTCAATATCCGAATAACTCGTCATGAAAAATTGTCCGATTTTTGGATACTACAATCCCATTCCAATAGTTCCATTAAGATATCTAATAATTCATTTTACCGCTATTAAGTGAGACTCTTTAGGACATGATTGAAATCTAGCACGTAAACATGCACTAAACATATATCTAGCCTACTATCAATCAAATAAAGTAAACTACCAATCATACTTCTATAAAATTTAATGTCTATATTTATACCTTGTTCATCCCTAACAAGCTTAGTAGTAGTGGCCATGGGAGTCTTACTTAGTTTTGCATCTTCAGGTCTAAATCTGTTGATGAGTTCTCTTGTGTACTTGGCTTGATTGATGAAGATCCCATCACTCCTTTGCTTGATTTGGAGGCTAAGGAAGTAGTTTAGCTCTCCCATCATAAACATCTCAAACTCGTTCTTCATGCATGATTCAAATTCTTTACAAAGCTTTTCATTTATGGATCCAAAAATAATATCATCAACATAAATTTGAACAGTTAGGATATCATTATCTACATGCTTTATAAACAAAGTGGTGCCAACTTTACCTTTAACAAAATCGTTCGAAATTAAAAAAGTTGAAAGTCTTTCATACCAAACTCTTGGAGCTTGTTTTAAACCATATAAAGTTTTATCAAGTTTGTACACAAAATTCGAATGTGTAGGATCAACAAACCTGGGGGGGTTGTTCGACATACACTTCCTCTTCTATAAAACCATTTAAAAACGCATTTTTGACATCCATCTGAAAAAGTTTGAAATCTTTATAAGAAGAAAGGCAAGTGTCATCCGTATGGCTTCAAGCCGTGCTACGAGTGCGAAGGTTTCCTCAAAATTGATACCTTCAATTTGGGTATAACCTTGGGCCACTAACCTAACTTTATTTCTAATAACATTACCTGACTCATTCAACTTATTGCTAAAGATTCATTTAGTACCAATAGTTGGTCTATTATGGGGTCTAGGAATAAGATGCCAAACATGATTGCGCTTGATTGAGTTTAGACCTGCACACAAGAATACAGAATTTCAAAACTTAGAATAAAGAGTGCAAGTACTCAATACTACCGCAATAGCAAGTGGCTATGCGGGTCGTGATCCACAAGGAGGGACTAGCGATGGAAGCTTTTTTAGTAAGTTCTCTTTTAAGTTACAAAGAATGGTTAAAGATCTTCTTTTAGTTCTTTAAAAGAAAAGAGAAAGAATGGAGTTATAGTTAAGTGAGGAAGAAGGTGGTAGATTGAGAAGGTAGAGAAAATAGAAATAGATATATACAAAGAAATTGAAAAAGAGTAATAAAAGAAGTATTAGATTGTGGTGTTCTAGACTAAAGAATTAAAAGAAAAGAAACTAAAAATTACTTACCTCCTTTGGCCAAATACTTACCTTGAATTTGTGGCAATGATGTTACCTTGAAATGGAGGCGATCAGCGCATAGCCCATAAGAGTTGATTCCGTTCTTCTTCACATTATATCATCAAGTCGATGCAAGCATGAAATGATACAGAATGAGACTAAAATCCATCATCATGAGCTATCGGTGGCACTCGCAAAGGCAAGGCTCTTTCGATGCTATAAGACTCATTTGGATAGCAATTGGTACCAAAAGAAAAAAAGTAGAAAGGAGAAGAAGAACACAAAAAACAAAGAAGAACTTACAAATGCAACTATAGATTCAATCTTGTAACAATAAGAGAAAAGTAGAACAACTTACACTGGTGTCACTCTCAGTACAAGCTTCACTCTCGTTCTCCTATGAAACTCTGATCTCCTTTGATTTACATAAATAAAACTAAAAATTACATAAAAGAAAAATAAAAACTTACACTAAAAAGAAGAAAAAACTTGCCTAAAGTCTATCTCTGCATGGTCGCTCCCCTTGCCTTTAAGATTGCAGGTATTTATAGGAGAAATACAGAGGTTAGAGGAGTATGAATATAGGAGAAACTGGATATTTCTGAATTTGAATCCTTCCCTTATCTCCAAACTTGATTTGATGTGGATATTTAGTTCTGATCTGCAGCTTATTGGCGTGTTGATTGCTGAATATAACTTATCAAAAGATAGAATTAAAAATCATGATAAACTTAAGAGTTGTAGCCCTTTAAGTTCTCTTTCTGGATCATCTTGAATCATTAGATTTGAATATCGGTAGCAAAAGTTATAATTCAAATACTAAAATGTATCCAGTCAGAATCTGAGTCAAATTTGCTTCATCTCATCCGTTGATCTTCTCTCTCTCCATTTATCCCTTTGGATTTGGACTCTGTATTGAAAAAACGCCTAGAGGGGAAAGTAAATAGGTGTATGGCTAATCTAATGATAAATGATGCGAATTAAAAACTAATTGCAACACACTAAGTGTAACCAAAGAGTGTAGCTGAATTCCCGTTGGAGGGCTCTGAACTATCTCCTCTAAATTTTTCTAAATAAGAGTTGAGGTGCTATGTAAAGCTCTCTTGGTTCAACACTAGTGAGGCACACAAACAATACTAAGCATATTAATGATGTGAGCAATATGAATCAATGCAAGATATAAGAAACAGAGAGTTAAGAGATAGTGGATCAATCGAAAACATAAAGATATGTTTCGAGGTTCGAGCCACTGCTCTTCGTCCCGGCCTTCACACAAAAAGATTTTCACTAATGCGTCCACACAGGACTTCCCACATAGGGAACCTCCACTGAGAATTTTACAAATACAATTAGGAGTACACAACTCCTCTCTCCAATAAATACAATCTCTACACAAGAGGCAAGGCACAACAACAATCACCTCTCACTAGAGGGATAAGGCACTAAACCAAATAAGGATCACCTCTACACTTAGAGGGACAGGGCACAAAGCCAAACTCCAACCTCAATCACCTCTACACTTAGAAAGATACCAACACAAGCTCCACAATCACTTCTACACAAGAGGGATAACAACAAAGCAAAGAGGATTACAACACTTGGTGGTCTCAACAAATCACAAATCAATTTTCTCACCAAAAAAGAAGATCCTAATAGATAGGATAGATAGATAGCTCAAATGTGAGAAAATAAAGTGTTTGAAAATAAAAAAACAAAGAAAAATCTTGGAAAAATACTAGATAGATATTGAAATAAAGATCCAAAAACCAATCTCCCAAAGACTCTTTTCTTTGAATTTTCAACACTTTAAAACAAATAAAGATAAAATCTTTTGAAAAAACTTTTTTAAAAAACTTGCTGTTAAGCACTTGAAAGATAAGAAATTTTCTCTTCAAAAATCTTAGTGAAATCATCTCAAGAGAAGGTATATAAATAGCCTCTCAAAAATCTGCCCGTTGGCAGTCTGGAAGGTCAAAAATGACCTTCCGGTCGACTGGCCGGTCGACCATATTTATGACTGTTGCATCCTACCGGTCGACCGTCCGGTCGACCGATCCCAGGCTTTGACCTATCGATCGACCGGGGCCAGAACCAGATAGCAGAGCTCTCTGGCCGGTTGACCGCCGGTCGACCGGGGCCAGATCCAGAGAACAAAAGCTCTCTGGATGCTTGATTGCCCAGTCGACCGGCCCCCAAGCTATTTGGACGTGCACGTTTGTGCACATCGGTCAACCGGACCGGTCGACCGGCTTCTGCCTCGGTCGACCGTCTGGTCGACCGACAGAAGGACAAGTCAAACAATTATAGGGATTAAAACTTGATCTTTTTAATTTCAATTAAATCCCATAAAATCACATAAATTTCACAAAAATAAGTTCTTTTAAGATCTTTGAAATACAAATATATGTGACTAAAATTTAACACATATTATAAACAATTTGAACCATTTTTGTGATATTGAAATTTGGCTTAAACACAAAAACAGTATTTTTCAAAACTTGAATTTTTGAAATGGAAAACTGTTTTCTCCAAAACTCATGTAAATACAAAAACATGATATTGAAACAAAGTTGAAGCATATTGGATATGGATAGAATCCAATATATATATATAAGATATATATCTATGTTTTTGACATGAAATTCAAAATCAGTTAAACTAAAAACCAAACAAATTGAAACTTGTGTGTGTATGTGAACTTGAGCATATTAATACTATCTATCTTTGCACAAGATCTAAATATAAACTAAAATACAAACCGAAGTCTTCTTGTCTCCAAGCCGACTCAATCCAATCGCGATCAAATGAGCTTGACTCCAACCGAGAGCTAGATACGATCTTGACGCGCGAGCTCTTGAATTTACATGTGAAAGCTCCAAAACTCCTTTGTTGAAGCTAAACACCTACTAATATCTTGGTCAATCACTGAAACTATTTAAAACACAAGATTATTAGTAAACTATAACTACATGAGTTAATCATGATCAAAACTAGAATGATGGGCCTCTGCGCCAACATGTATTTGGCGTTATCCTCGTTTGATCTTTAGATTTAACCATTTGATTTATCAAAACTGAATTTAACCAATTAGATTTGGAATCATCCTCCTTTAACCAAATAGAACTAATTAAATCTGAATTTAACTGATATTGATTTGATTTTATCCTCTTTCTTCCCATGATTATCTTCTGCAAAATAGACATTTAAGATAAGGAATTTAGCAGATTTATTATATGATAAATGTGAAAATGTAATAAAGAATAATGCAATAAATGTGTGCAATCACAACCTCACACCTATCTTTTGCTCGTCCTCAAGCAAAACAATAAAACTAAATCAAAGATTATTAGACCATTTTTGCAGGTCACGCGATTGCACTGAGCATGTGCAGCAAGCCGTTAAACCTCTAGGTTCCCCCGAGAGGACGAGTTTTGTCTCGTGAGGATTTTCAGTGGATTGCACCCACAAAATCCATAAAGATAGAAAAAATGTTAGTATTTTGAAAACACATTTTGAAAGAAAAATATTTGAAATATTATTGTAAGATTCTGAAATCACCTAGAGGGGGGGGGGGGTGAATAGGTGATGGCTATATGAATTATGGCAATAATGCGGAATTAAAAATTTTAACACACAAATAGCACAAATATAGACTTGCAATATAACAATAAATGTGCAAGAATTAAAAGGAGTAGAGTTGAGAGAAAATTCGAGCAAACGCAAATGCAAGGATGTGTTTCCGAGGTTCGAGCCACGCTCTACGTCCCCGCCTTCACACTTGAAGGATTTGCACTACTATCGTTGATCCCACCGGATCGCCAATACAAGGACACACTTGTCCCTACACTTGTGATGCCGCAACACACACCCGAAGCTCACTAGCTCCCTTGAGGCCGATGCCTCTACAACTTCACTCAATAAGAAAGGTGATCACACTTGATCAAAATAGCTCACTTGCACAATCCTAGAACCAATGATATAGAAGTAGAGCTTGGGATTGTGGTGTGCAAAAACTAGAGAGAAGGTAGAGGAATAGGCTACAAGTTGGGTGTTGAGAATTTAGGCTTTGAGAAATCTTTTGTAAAGAAAGGAATTGAAATTCTTTGTAAAGCTCTTGTGAAAATCTTTTGCAATTTTTTTTTCAATGGTTGTCTTATCAATATGAGGTGACCCTCTATTTATAGGGGTCAAAAACAGCCTCACAAAATCGTTGGTATCAAATCCCAAAAGAGAATCAGCCAGAAAAATAGCTGTTGGATCTGTCAGAACTTTTGACAGAGTCCGGTCGACCGGGTCGGTCGACCGCCAACGGTCAAAAATGTCACCGTTGGGGCTCTACGGTCGACCGGGTCGGTCGACCGAAAAATCCTGTGAACGCAATTGTGCCTCGGTCGACCGGGTCGGTCGACTGATATAGATATGCACAGTTTGTGCACATCGGTCGACCGGGTCGGTCGACCGGTTACTGTGAGTTCTGAAATATCAGAACTTCCAGAACCAGAATTTTGGGTTTTTGGTTTTAGGTCTTGGGTAAAATTTTTGGAACTTGTAAAAACATAGAGTATGAGCATATGTCATACTTCTATCATGTTAAAATAGTTTGATAAAAATCCTTTTGATAAAAAACTTGTTTTTCCATAAAAATGTTTTTCCAAAACTATTGTTTTTCTAAAAAGCTTATTTCCAAACATGTTCACTTTAAAACTAAGTTAGAAATGGAAATTGAAAATCTTTTTGAAGCCATGAACCTAACTAAGAGGCGTGTGTGTGATAATCCCATAACTCTACTTCTAATATCTAGCTTTGACAAAATATCTAAAATAAAAAATAAAAATACAAATCTTGTTTTCTTTGTCGTCTTGATCTTGTCTTGATCTTCACATCATCATCTTGATCCCGAAGCATCCTAGTTGTGCATAGCTTGGAATCTTCATTTTTGCGGCGTCCAAACTTGTGAGTCTTTTAGCGGAGCCGTCAAAAACCTGTTCTTGAACCTGAAATCCTTTTAAACAAAAGTATTAAATACATAACTAAATATGTTTTGTTATCATCAAAATAACTGGGATAATGGCCTTTGGGCCAACAATCTCTCCCTTTTTGATGATGGCAAAACATATGTAGTTATCACAAAATATTTTGGGTAGAGACTTCAAATGAAGCTCCCCCTCACACATGCATATATAGGAAAACTTATGTAAATGATAAACACCATATTTCCATGCCAACAATGATACCAAATACTCATGTCATAGAATAGATGAAAGAAATGAGTTCATACATGACATAGATAAGAGATACACAAAAACAAAAGATACGCATAAAGTAAATAACCATGTCCATGTCCACAACACATACTAAAAATACATGTCTAAAGCAAAAATAAAAATAAATACTGCATGTCCAAACACAAAGTCCAAACACAAATACTACATGTCCAAAAATAAAGTACTACATCACAAAATATCTCTCTCAAGATAACTCTCCCCAAATAACTCTCCCCCTTTTTGACATCATCAAAAGGGGAGGTCACTCAGCAGCATCATCATCATCTCCAGCATCCTCGTCCTCCTCGTCGTCGGCATGCTCAGATGAGCCCTCAGCCATCTTCTTGTCACCACCATCTTCTTCCTCTGAGGAAGAAGCAACCTCCTCTGGATCCATGCCATCAACTCTGGTGCACGGTGGTGGAACAGAAGAACGAGCTCTGGAGGGAATGGAGGACCGGTGGCTGATAGTCGACAAGCAATCGGAGTACGGTCAGGAACGAGCATGTCAAATTTTGTGAAAAGAGCCTGAAACTGAACGTCCACGAATCTCATGGACTCAGCAAAATATGACATGTTGTTCCGGATCTCCGCCCGAAAAGCAGCATCCTGAATGGCACGACATCCAACTCCGCACGAATAGCTGCGTCGCGCTTCTCGACCCAGGCCTGGTGCGCCTCGATCTGAGAGCGGACCTCCGAAGAGAGAAGGGCCTGAAACTCAGGAGGAAAAATAGGGGCTGAAGAGGAGGAAGATCCTGGTGCAGAAGATGAGCCAGGACCAACAGGAGGAATAGATGGTTGCACAGGAGCGTGTCTACGCAGCTGGGCTTCCATCATCTTCAGGACAACTCCGTTGATGTTGGTCAAGGGATTGGAGGGACTTTCACCAGATAGATCAAAATCAAGAGCCCTAAGAAGATGGGTAATAAGCATGCCGTAGGGCAAGCTCCTACCCGCAGTACGAATCTGATCTGAAGCCATGTGAGACGCTATGACTCGAGGAAAGTTTACCTTAATGCCTCGAAGAAGGCAATAGATAATCAATGGCACAGAACCCCGAGCGTGGCTATACTCACCATGTTTGGGGACAATGTTGAAGAAAATAATCTTAGCAAGGACCTGAGCAGTGAGAGTGAACCTACTCACAACTTCGTTCCTTACTAGACCGGGTTGTCATCCCCGTGGATTAGAGTAGATGCGGTGAGCGAAGACTCACCCTCAGGAAATTCAAAGTCATGTAGGTCATGGGTATACACATCTGCTCCACCAGTGGAGAGATGCAGAATTCTAGCAAATCGACCGATAGAAATGTCGATGTCCCTACCTAAAACTCTAGAAGTGATACGATTACCATCAAATTCAAAATTTGCATAAAAGTAGGGAACAAGAGAGGTGTAAACTTGCTCCTTGATGGTCAAGAATTCCACTAAATTGTTGGTCTACAGAATGTGGGCGATATTCATGTGTTCGAAATCTTGGATAACAACAAATCTCCCCGAGTTAATGTTCCTCGTGGAAGATGGGAGTACCGATCAGCAGCAAGATCGTTTAGGAAGAGCCTAACGGGTCTAGGAACCTGAGATGAAGGTTGAGCAACAGCCTTCCCTTTCTCAGTTCGAGATCGTTTCGGCATGATGAATAAAAATTGGATTTTTTTAGGTTTTAAAACAAGTTAGGGCTGATCTAGATGCTTAGAAACCTAGAATTGATGACAATAGATAGTTGATTCCAAAGCAAGATATGAAAACAGAGTCAAAAATCAGATTTTTACCTTAATCTTGAAGAACTGAAACCCTAGATCAGTGAAAACCGAATTTCTTCAAATCCTGCGGTTGGATAGGCTTGAAACTGAAGATCAGGAAGTAGAAGAAGGAATTTGAGGAGGGTTTTTAAGTTAATTTGAGATCAGTTGAGTGATTGGAGAGAAAAAGAAAATTTTGAGGGAAAAGGAAACTCCGGTTCGCTGAGAAAAGTGAGAGAGAGAGAGAGAAAAAATGGAAATTTATAACAGATAAGGGCTGAAATTGACGATCGGTCGACCGGTTCGGTCGACCGAAACAACCCGAGAGCTCTGTAAATATAGAGCGGTCGACCGGCACGGTCGACCGATTTATCCCGAGAGCTCTGCAGGTCTGCAGCGGTCGACCGGGATTATGGTCGGTCGACGGTAACAGAAAAGAAATAAAAAATTTTTCTCAGGCAGAGTCGGGTCGACCGGGGCTTTATAGGTCGGTCGACCGGCTTTGCCTGAAATCTGTTAACAACGTCTGGCCCAAAAGAATTTTTAAAGTAATTGTAGTCAAAATAGGTATGACATATTAAACATATAGGAATACACCAACAGTTTTAAATCTTCATTAAGTTATTACAACATCAAATTCATGCAATCCCTTTTAAATTTTATTTCACATTTAAACAAAGATTTTAAAGATGTTGAAGCCGAATACCAGTGACGGGTTCTGAACTTCATCCTCTGATTCCTCTTGAATGAGTTGAGGTGCGCAATTGCCATCTTTAAGGTGTTTTTTAAATAGGAAATTTTACAAATGTTTATTTTTATTTATGAAAATAATGTGTATATGTATACAAGTATATAATCACAAATTATAAACTATACATGTGGACATACAATAAACAAGGCATGAAACAAAAGATATAGAAGTTAACACAAGGCACATATACAACATGATAGAAAAGTAGTTCTATACAAGCATATATCAATAGAGTACAAAAGCAAACTATCAATTTCTATACATATGTATACATGACTAAAAATAAAAAAAAAAAAACTTTTAAATGGAGATGTTACCAATTGAAGGGCAATCTCCAAAATAGGTGCCTCCACGATAGTGATGCATGCACGATTTGTTCTTTAAGCTCCGATGCATCAACCACCCGGGCACCACCTCCTCCTAAGTCTTGGAGGGGGTAGATCCACCTATACCTGTATCATTTAAATTTCGGTGGCTCTTTTGGTACCCAAATCTTAGTGGGTCCTTGGGGTTAGATCCGGGGCGAACCCAAACAAATTTATTCTTAACATTATTCTTAGCATAACAAAACTTTTCTAAATGGCCTTTGCGGCCACAATACGTGCAAATAAAAATTCTACCACTATTGTACATAAAAGCATGGTTATGTGTGTGTGCATGTTTGTGTAGCATGTTTATGATGACATGTTCCCTTGGGCTACTCCCTTAGGAAATTTAGATGCAAGCTTGTTAAAAATCAAATGCACATTTTTTAAAGTGTTATCAAAGAATCAACACGTTTTTGAATTTCAACAAAAATATTTTTATTACTAGAAATCATGGGGGTTTTTTTTGCTTTATTAGCTACCTATACTTATCAAATCATTTTTCAATTTTCAAAAGAACTAGATAACTCATTTTTCTCTTTTAACAAATTTCAAGTTATTCTTCAAAGCATCATTTTCCTTTTTCAATTTCTTATTATGAGATTGTGAAATCTCATACCTATGTTGCAATTCTTCAAAAAATGAGCAAGTTCATCCATTGTGAGATCATCATCATCAATAGAAGTTTCTAGACATACCTTAGATGAATCCTCACCTTGTGCCATAAAGCACATGTTAGCGGCGTCGTGCTCCTCTTCGGATTCCGACTCCGAGTCATCCCATGTAGCGGCCCAGGCTTTCTTCTTTCTTTGCCATTCTTGGATGTGGTTGCTTGTAGAGCGGGGCAATCGGCTATGAGGTGACCGATCTTCTTGCAATGAAAGCAAGGGCCGGGCTCCTCTCTTTTCTTCTCGAATCTTCCTTGAGGTTTCCCTCTTCGGAAGTTACTTTTTCTTCCCTTCTTGTAGAACATCTTGTCCACCTTACGGATGAGCATGGCGAAATCCTCATCGCAATCTTCGGATGAGTCGTCTTCCTCAATGGTAGTGGAGTGGCTTTGAAGGCAATCGTCTTCTTCTTTGGTGCCTCCCTCTCTTCTCTAACTTTCATCTCCATCTCATGCGTCTTGAGATTTCCGATGAAGCCAGAGAAGTCCATCTCCTCTTTGTCGTTGAGCTCCTTGAGTGTGATCGCCTGACTTCCCAAGCTTTGGGAAGAGCTCTAATCACTTTCCTTATCTTTTGATCATTATCAATCTTGTCGCCTAAGAAAGAAAGAGCATTAGTTATTTTTTGTAAAACGGGTGAGCATATCATCAATGCTCTCATTTTCAAACATGTAAAAGTTCTCATATTGAGAACGTAGCAAGTCAACTTTGGCTCTCTGACTTGAGACGTTCCCCATGAGTCACAATGAGTATGTTCCAAACCTCAAATGCGGATTTACAATAATTATGCGTGCAAGGTCATCCTCATTCAATGCTTGGGTTAATGCATATTGTGCCCTAGCATTAGCCTCATAGTCTTTGGAAGTATCCTCGGACCATGTGCTCTCATCACTAGTGGGTTCAATAAAATCTTTGGTAATGGCCCTAGCTACCCTAACACCTAAGGATTTCAAAATAAGTTCATCTTGACTTTCCAAATGGGAAAGTTCAAGCCATCAAATTTGGGTGGGGATTTAATGCTAGAAAAGTCCATGGATGCCATGAATGCACAAGCAAATGTAAATGCAACAAAAAAAAAATGTATAGCCAAATATGGATCTCCCTAAGGTGGTTAGACCTAAGTTGTAGGGTTAGGCTCTGATACCAATTGAAATCACCTAGGGGGGGGGTGAATAGGTGATGGCTATATAAATTATGGCAATAATGCGGAATTTAAAATTTAACACACAAATAGCACAAATATAGACTTGCAATAAATATAACAATAAATGTGCAAGAATTAAAAGGAGTAGAGTTGAGAGAAAATTCGAGCAAACGCAAACGCAAGGATGTGTTTCCGAGGTTCGAGCCACGCTCTACGTCCCCGCCTTCACACTTGAAGGATTTGCACTACTATCGTTGATCCCACCGGATCGCCAATACAAGGACACATTGTCCCTACACTTGTGATGCCGCAACACCACCCGAAGCTCACTAGCTCCCTGAGGCCGATGCCTCTACAACTTCACTCAATAAGAAAGGTGATCACACTTGATCAAAATAGCTCACTTGCACAATCCTAGAGCCAATGATATAGATGTAGAGATTGAATTGTGTGTGCAAAAACTAGAGAGAATGTAGAGGAATAGGCTACAAGTTGGGTGTTGGGAATTTAGGCTTTGAGAAATCTTTTGTAAAAGAAAGGAATTGAAATTCTTTGTAAAGCTCTTGTAAAATCTTTTGGAATTACTTTGTAAAATGGACGTCTTATCAATATGAGGTGACCCTCTATTTATAGGGGTCAAAAACAGCCTCACAAAATCGTTGGTATCAAATCCAAAAAGAGAATCAGCCAGAAAAAATAGCTGTTTGGATCAGTCAGAACTTTTGACAGAGTCCGGTCGACCGGGTCGGTCGACCGCCAACGGTCAAAAAAAGTGACCGTTGGGGCTCTACGGTCGACCGGGTCGGTCGACTGAAAATCCTGTGAACGCAATTGTGCCTCGGTCGACCGGGTCGGTCGACTGATATAGATATGCACAGTTTGTGGCACATCGGTCGACCAGGTCGGTCGACCGGTTACTGTGAGTTCTGAAATATCAGAACTTCCAGAACCAGAATTTGGGGTTTTGGTTTTTGGTCTTGGGTTAAATTTTTGGAACTTGTAAAAACATAGAGTATGAGCATATGTCATACTTCTATCATGTTAAAATAGTTTGTAAAAATAAAATCCTTTGATAAAAACTTGTTTTTCCATAAAAGTGTTTTTCCAAAACTATTGTTTTTCTAAAAAGCTTATTTCCAAACATGTTCACTTTAAAAACTAAGTTAGAAATGGAAATTGAAAATCTTTTTGAAGCCATGAACCTAACTAAGAGGTGTGTGTGTGTGAATCCCATAGCTCTACTTCTAATATCTAGCTTTGACAAAATATCTAAAATAAAAAAATAAAAATGCAAATCATGTTTTCTTTGTCTTCTTGATCTTGTTTTGATCTTCACATCATCATCTTGATCCCGAAGCATCCTAGTTGTGCATAGCTTGGGAATCTTCATTTTTGCGGCGTCCAAACTTGTGAGTCTTTAGCGGAGCGTCAAAAATCTGTTCTTGAACCTGAAATCCTTTTAAACAAAAATATTAAATACATAACTAAATATGTTTTGTTATCATCAAAATAACTGGGATAATGGCCTTTGGGCCAACAACCAGCGGGGGCATCAAAAAACTATGTTTACAGTGGGTCCGTGCTTGCCCGGGACCACGATCCATGACGTTCCGTTACTGGTGCTCGGAACCAGCCGCAAGGCGTACAGGAGGGTCTTATGGAATGCCCTTATCAAGATGGTACCAGGAATGAGGGAGCCAGCACTCCCCTCGGTCGCCTGGAGGCCCACAGGTCAGACCGGAAGTTTTAGTTGCACAACATGCCTAGTACCACTGTAAACACGAACACATATTGATAGCGCAAGTTTCCCCGACCCGATGCAAGTTGTCAGTTTTATGGTTTATTAGATGATTATCGATTTCGGGAATGAGCAAGAGCAAGTCAGGATTATCAGGAATACATGTATATCAGGAGTACTGGTTCGTACTATAAGGTATCACATGTGCAACAGGAGTACAGTTTGTACTATCAAGATGTCAGGTCATCATTCCCGTTATCGGATAATCATGAGAGTCAAGTATGTCATGCGGGTGTCAAGTGATAGCATGAAGGAGGATGATATTTAGCAGGTGATAAGTCATGTCAAAAGATTGATATTAGTCCGGTGGTAAGTCATGCCTTAACAAGAGGTCTTGCCAAGAAGTATCATGTCTAGAGTCAGGTGATAACACATCAGTTGACAGGTAATGCAACAGGTATTAAATAGTAGCATGTGTAAAGCATGTCAGGTAAGTACATGACATGTGATAGAATAGTAGCTGAGCACAACACAACCAAGCGGAGCTAAGCAAGCTGGAGGCACAGACAGCAAACAGTATTTAACACTGGAGTGTCTGGCATGATTACCGGGACGACTCGGCTTAAAGTGCGAGTAGAAAATCCGTGGCAGCATCTCGCCTAGACGAATCTAGTGGTAAAGTGCTGAACGCTGATCATGATAACCAGGCGGAGCTGAACAAGCTGGAGGCACAGGCAGCGAACAGGGTTTAGACACTAATGCGCTCTGCGAGGTTACCGGGACAACTCAGTTTAAGATACGAGTAGAAAATTCGGCAGTATCTCGCCCTAAACGAATTTAGTGAATAAAGCGCTGAGCGCTAAGTATGCTCACCAGACGGAGCTGAAAAACCTGACGGTCCCAATCACGTCTCCTTCGAGATAGTGAGAGACCGGAGGCTGAAGGGTCAGAGAAAACCTGACGGTCCCAATCACATCTCTTTCGAGATAGTGAGTGACGGAGGCTGAAGGGTCGGCCACGCATACTATAAAGCAGTAAAATACATCACAGGCATGGTATATGTACAAGAATTAAACTACCCTAATACAAGCATTCGTCACAGAGCAATACATTCCAGTCATTGGCACTCGGCCATACACAGATACGGGACGCAGCCCAATACATAATACATGAAAACATGGAATAAAATACATATCGACCCGACGAAGCGGGGAAACCCAAATGGAGGCGAGAGCGAGGACACTCGCCTAATCACCGGAAAGGCCGAAAACTCTGAAATCCATGGAACTCGCGCACGCGCCATAAAAATAATATATAATTATGAAGAGAGAGGAAAGTGAAGAGGAGAGAGAAAGAGACACAGGGAGACGCGGGTTTATGAGAGTGAGACGCGGGGGTCGTAGACGCGGGAGTCGCGTCGCGGGAATAACAGACGCGGGTAATCACAGACGCGGGAGTCACGTCGCGAAGATGCCACAAACGCGGGGTTCGAGACCCGCGTTCAAATCAGGACGCGAGGAGAACGCGGACGCGGTCGTGGGTTCCGCATCGCGTTAGCACGAGGAGATCACAGACGCGGGTATTATCTCCGCGTCGTGTCGATACAAGAACGCGAAGGCCGCATTAAATAGATGTCAAGTTCGCGAAGACTCACGTTAAGGATTGCCTGGACGCGGGGGTGAGATCCGCGTCAGTAATATAACAGAGAGAGATAGGGAGATAAGGAAGACAGTACAGGAGAGAGAAAGAGATTCCTAGAGAGAGAATCTAGAGAGAGAAAGAGTGAGTTAGAGAGAGGAGAGAGAATCTTGAGAGAGAGCTTGTAATGGGAGGAGAGAGAGAAGAGAGAGAGAGAAGAGGGCAGGAGAGAGAGAGAGAAAGGATAGGAGAGAGAGAGAGAATTCAGGAGTGAGAGAGAGAGAGAAGAACAGGGAAGAGAAACAGAGAGAAGGGGGCTGTTGCCCCCCTCCTGCTCACACACAGCGCCCCCCTCTGGGGGCGCTCGGCCTGGCCGCCGGCCACCGGCAGGGGGAGTGGCGCCGGCCACTCCCCAGGAGAGAGGAGGAGAAAGAGGGGGCAGCTGCCCCCTCAACAGAGAAAGGGAGGGGGCTGTGCCCCCCTCCAGCAAAGGAAAAGAGAGGGGGGGCTGTTGCCCCCTCTCAGGACACGCACAGGGGGCCCCGGGTGGCCCCCTAGTCACCTGCGACCGCCGGCAGGCCGCCGGCCGCGCCGAATCCGGGGGGTGGCTCCGGCCACCCAAAGAGAAGAGGGAAGGGTGGAGATTGGGTTTTGGTGGTGGAGTTGATTTGAGGTGGTGGAGAAATTGGAAGGGATGGGAGGAGGAGGAGGAGTTGGATGTTGTGGGGGTGGTGTTTGGTTGGAAAGAAGGTGGTGGTAGAGGTTAATTGGAAGGAGATGAGGAAGAAGAAGAGGGTGAATTTTGATGGTGGTTTGAGGAGGAAGGAGATGGGGTGATGGTGTTGTTGGAGATGGAGGAGAGGAAGCTCGGCACCGGAGATGGGGTCCTCTTCGCCGGCGATCGCCGGAGGGGAAGCTGGGGCTTGGGCGTCGGCTGCCCACGGAGAAGAAGAGAAGAAGAAGAAGAAGAAGAAGAAAGAAGAGAAGAGAAGGGAGAAAGAAAAGATAAGGAAAAAGAAAAAGAAAAAGAAAAGAAAAAGAAGAGGGATGTGATGGAGTGAAGGGATTGATGGGAAAGGGGTAGGTGGCGCCCACGTGGAGGAGTGGGCTGAAGTCGGTTGGAGGGAAAAAGAAGAGGAAGGAAAGAAAGAAAGAAAGAAAAGATTAAATAATAATATTATAATATGGCCGCGAAATATCGACTGTTCCAGAAAAATCCCCAAAAATACCCAGAGGTAGAAAACGTCATCCTGAGGAATAATATGAAATCAGTTTTCAGAAATAAAATCCCGTTTTCAAATTAAAAATCCGGAAGTCAACCGCCGATACGGTCTACACGGGTCGGCCGGATTTTGATAAATTCTGAAAAATCCCAGAAAATGTATTAAAGAATAAAAATATGATTTTAAGAAGTAAAGTGAAAGCGGAATTTAGAAATTCAATTCTGATTGTAAACTAAAAATCCTGGAATCAACCAGCGATACTGGCCGATACCGAAATCCGGTGGAATTTTCATAAATTCATAAAATCCTCAGAAAAAGTATTTAGATAGGAAATATGATTTAAGAAATAATGTAAAAAGGCACTTCTAATAATTCTAATCCGTTTGTAAATTAAAAATTCGGGAATCGGTCAGCGGTACTGGTCGACACCGGTTTTGAAGATTTTCAATTTAATTCAGAAAAATTCCAGAAAATCATAGAAAATCTAAAATATTGGAAAACGATGTTTAAAACTGAAACCGGTCAAATCAGAATACCAGAATATCCAAATCAAGCAATTCACTAGGATCGGGTTCTCGGTTCAGATCAGAGCTGACTCCGAGTCCGTGAATCCGGATCCAAGACAAAACAATCATATAAAGAATTCATAATACAAAACAAATACAGGAAGTAAATCGAAAAATACAATTGAAAAATCTGAATACGCAACTAAGTACGTATTCTGGGATCGAGGTGTTACATC
Organism: Agave tequilana; assembly: GCA_038442645.1. Classification (NCBI taxonomy): domain Eukaryota; kingdom Viridiplantae; phylum Streptophyta; class Magnoliopsida; order Asparagales; family Asparagaceae; genus Agave; species Agave tequilana. The sequence continues at coordinate 106,137 of JAVJIF010033256.1, read as the reverse complement.
ATATATGTACATTCTCTTTGTATTCTCGCATTTGCGCCTATCAGGTGATGTAATATTATTGTAATATTTATCACCTTTGGTGATAACTTTGTAATTGTACTCATATGTTGGAATGTATAATTCACCACTTGCTTCCGTACTCTGATTCTTGCCTGTACTGATGCTTAGCGTATATACGTGGGGGTATTTCTGACCTACGTATATACGTTGCAGTGACGTCTCCGTACCCGCAGGATCGGGGCGTTACAGGGTGGTATCAGAGCCTAGGCTCTCACATCCTCAGTACGTCCAGACGGCAAATTAATGGTAAAGAAATTTGCAACTGGAATACAAGAGTCCTGGTTATACAAACTAACTACAAGTGCAAAGTTATCTATCTCTTCCTTCTGGTCCATTTCTTGAATCCTAAGACCTTCAATCTTTTACCTTCCAGTTTCTTCTTGTTACCTACTTCAACCAACTCAGATATGGAAAGACGGGGAACACGTAATGGTGCTGGTACCTCTCAAGATGGATCCAACAGAGACAATGATGGTATGATGAGGGTACTTCAAGGGATGATGCAGAGTCAACAACAACAGACAGAGCTTCTACGTCAAGGACTGTTAGTTGCACCCCGAGAACAGAGGCCAGGCAACGTGTCAGATTTCAGGAGATTACAGCCGGCGATCTTTTCAGGCACAGAGAAGCCCTTGGATGCGGAACAGTGGCTGATAGACACAACAGATCTTTTGAAGGCGGCCCGGGTCCCTGATGAGAACCAAGTGGAAGTGGCCAAAATACAATTGAAGGATGTGGCCCGAACATGGTGGTTGGCGGAAGAAGCAACACTGGAGAAACCCATCACATGGGACCAGTTCTCAAAGGGTTTCTACGAGAGATTCTTCCCTGCAACAGCTCAAAGGGACATGGAAGAACAATTTATCCGCCTGCAGCAGCGCAACCGGTCAGTGGATGAATATGCTGCCGAATTCTTGAGGCTCAGCAGATTTGCTCCCTACATGGTGGCAGACGAAGAAAAACGGGCCAGTAGATTTCAGCAAGGGCTAAAGATGGACGTCCAGATGTATCTTATTCCTCAACAGCTGAAGACATACTCTCAGATTCTCTCCATTGCCCGTGAAGTAGAACGAGGACTGGAGAAGAAGAATGAGAACCAGGTACAGAACAAGTCAGTGAAGAGACCCTTTCAGTTGATGAATGAAGAAGATACAGCTAGGACAATCAATGGCCCGATAGTCAAGCGACCATTCCAACCTCCTCTTCCTCAGATCATATGTAATTTCTGCCACAAGCCTGGACATTATAGGAAAGATTGTCGAATGGCCAATGGATTATGCTAGCATGTGGGACCGGGAGTCATGCAATAAGAGATTGCCCATTCAGAAGGGTAGGAAATACATCACCAGTCCGACCGGTACTTCCAGCCCCGCCACTGAGAGGGAACCCAGAACCCGTTGATCGAAGAGCTCCATTTCCGCCCCAGCAATATGATCAGCCACACAGAGGAGTAAGAACTAGAACAGATCATGGTAGAGGTCAAGTCTACAACATGGCGGCAGAGGCATCAGACGAAGCAGCAGCAGAATGTGAAGACCAGTATCCAGAGTAGGAACCTTGAGGATGTCTTTTGTAACCGCTACCCTGATCTTTTGTATCTTGAGTTGGTAATCTTTCATAAATATTCCACCTTATCATTCTCTCATTTGCCGACCCTGATCTCTCCTGTGTTCATCTTCCCCTTATCGAAATTGTGAGGACGCAATTTTTTGTAAGGTGGGTGGATTGTAACACCCCGCTCCCGGAATACGTGCTTAATTGCGTATTCAGATTTTCAGTCGTATTTTTTGATTTACTTTCTGTATTTGTTTTGTATTATGAGATACTTACATGATCATTTTGCCTTGGATCTGGATTCGTGAACTCGGAGTCAGCCCTAATCTGAACCGGGAACCCGATCCTAGTGAGTTGCTCGATTTGATCTTTTCACTATTCCAATTTGACCGATTTCAGTTTAAACATCATTTTCTAATATTTTAGATTTTCTATGATTTTCTGAAATTTTTCAGAATTAAATTGAAATTCTTCAAAACCGGGGTCAACCGATACCGCTGACCGATTCTCGGATTTTTAATTTACAAACGGAGTTGAATCTTAAGAAACAGCTTTCCTGTAACTTCTTAAAATCACATTTTCTATCTAAATACTTTTTCTGAGAATTTTCTGAATTTATCGAAATTCTACTGGATTTGGTTTCGGCCAGTCTCACTGGTTGATTCCAGGAATTTTAATTTATAATTGGAATTAAATTTCTGAATTCCGCTTTCATATTACTTCTTAGAAGTATATTTTCTCTTTTCAGGCATTTTCTGGGATTTTTCAGATTTTATCAAAGATCCGGCCGACCCGGTTTAGACCGGTATTGACGGTTGACTTTAGGATTTTTATTTTGAAAATGAGATTAAATTTCTAAAAACTGATTTCACTAAAAATGTTTTTATAATATTTATTATTTTTGAGAATTTTTGGGAAACTTTCCAAGCTACTTTATTTTTGGGACTTTTCCGGAGTTTTCGGTGTTTTCCCAGATACCGGAATAGTACCCAGATATTTTCACTTTTTCTCTCCTCGCTAGACGCGAGTTTCACCAACCTAAGATTCTGCATTTAATGCAGAGATCCTCTCCATACTGCATTTAATGCATTTCAGATCAACTCCAATCAAGCCAAATATGACTTTTGTCCTTTTGTTAAACGCGGTGTTCGCGTTTTTCCCAAACGCGAGTTTTCATCCTCGCGTCTGGGCAATTGCCAGACGCGAGTCCTTGTGCATGGGGACGCAGCCTTTTCAATTTGCAAGAGACGCAAGTCTCATTGCATGTAAGAAATCCCAATGGCAACTTGTAATATTTCCAAACTTTATATATATATATACACCCCCACTCCTTCTCTCTCTTTCATTTTCTCTTCTTCTTCTTCATTTTGCAGCCAACAGAGAAGCCAACAGCAGCCCAAAAGAGCCTTGCCTCCCTCCTTGGCCGGCCACATTCACCATCATCACCTCCAACTCCTCCACCAACTCCACCACCATTCTCCCCTCCATCTCCTCCTCCATTTCCAACAACTATACCACCTCCACACCACCTCCTTCATCCACTTTTCCATCAAGAAACACCAAGGAAACCCATTTCCACCACCACCTTCTCCACCATCTCCACCACCATATACTCCCCCTTGGCCACCACGGATCACGCCATCTTTCTCTCCTCGGAATACTCTTTCTAACGAGGTATAGCTTCGCTCTCCGAAGCCTCATTTTCAAAACTCCATTTCCCCATTTTGAACTATACTTGCACCCTCTAGATTTGTTGGGTTTGGAGCTTTAACCATCATCTCCGGCCAACTCTGGCCAATCTCCGGCCGCCACCGGTGACCACCGGCCATCCTCCCTTCCTCTTTTCATTCTTTCCTTTCCTTCTTTCTTTCTTTTCCTTCTTTTTTTCCTTTCCTTTCCTTTTTCATTTCCTTTTCTTCTCTGATTTCCCTCACTCTTTCCCTGCGTCTCACTCTCCATCTTTCCCTGTCTCTCTCTTTCTTTCTGTTGATTTCTAGACGCGGATTTTACCTCTGCGTCCAAATAGTTATTTAACGCGACCTTCGCTTTCTTATATCAACGCAACGCGGAGTTCATGCTCGCGTCTGCGTTCTCCTCGTGTCCTTGCTAGAACGCGGGTCTCGAACCCCGCGTTTGTGACATCCCTGCAACGCTATTTCCCGCGTCTGCTATTTCCCGCGTCTGCTTTTTCCGCATCTCCATTCTCTCTCCTCTTGGTTCATTCTCTCTCCTCTCTCTCATTCTCTTTCTCTCTCTCTTGATTTTCTCCTCTCTCTATCACTTTCCCTTTAAATGCGTTGACGCGTTCATTTCCTGGATTCCGGAGATCGGGGATTTCACTGTGTTTTCTAAAGATTTAGGCGAGTGTTCTCGCTTTCTCATTGGACTTTCCCGCATCGTCGGGTTGACTTGCATAACATTATGTATTTATATCGGTGTTCTCGTTTGGTATTGTGATGTCATACTTGTTATATTAACTGTTGACATACACCTGTCTGTATCGTACTTGACACCTGATATGCTGCAACTTGGCACTTGTTCCTTATTATGACATGACTTATTACCTGTCACCTGCCTGATCACTTATCATTGGCATGTTGAGACCATATACCTGTTATGATTACCTCTCTACTCATGATTATCACATTACGGGAATGTAGAACTTGATCTCTTGTTATGAACTCCTGTTATGCTTGTTATGTACTCCTGTTATGACCAGTTATGATCCTACTTATTCCCGTAATCCGATAATTATGTTAATAAGCCATAAAGAGGATAACTTGCATGGGGAATGGGAGGAAGTGATGGATGCCGGTATGATGCCTTGCTTATAGTAATGGAATACAAAAACTGACGATTCGTGTTAGGGGGATTTCAGGCCCCCAGAAGATGCGTGTTAGGGGGATTTAAGGCCCCCAATGGCTGTGTCCCGGGCGGACGGGAACTACTATAAGTATGAGCTATCAGTTCTTCATCAGCTTCCAATAACCAACCTCAACTTACTTATATATGGATGTATGTGTGTTGAGATGTACACCGGGACACATACCTAGATATATGGGTCGGACGAGTAATAATAATAAAATGCCAAGATAATAACTTGCCTTGTTGTCCTACAACTTGGTTATTTCACTTGTTTCGTCACAATTGCATTCGCCAGGTTTTACTTCGGATTTTCGGATTTATGATTATTATATTATACCTGTTCATGTCCTGCCTTTCCACTTATATTCAATTCCACAGTCTCCTGTTCTTATCTTATCATATCATGAGTAGTTCCGCTTGATATCACTTGTTTTATATCTACATGCTTATGCTCACAACACGGTTTTCAATGAATATCTACGACTCGAATTTATTGATACTCGTGTGCTTACCTATGCTCGCCACCTGGCTTTTGCATCACCACTCACCTGGGGAGTTCTGACTCCTCTGGATCCTCATGTCCAGGTCCTGGAGCTTGAGCCGAAGGGGACCATCTTGCTGAGGACCAAGCCTACTTCTGTGGAGCAGACAGATCAACTGTAGCTCCAGTCCCATCCTTGCTCCCCCTTGTTGGCTCGCGGCTTCTCCAGTTATCTCGTGAGCGCCCTTTTGTACTGTTCATATATGTACATTCTCTTTGTATTCTCGCATTTGCGCCTATCAGGTGATATAATATTATTGTAATATTTATCACCTCTGGTGAAAACTTTGTAATTGTACTCATATGTTGGAATGTATAATGCACCACTTGCTTCCGTACTCTGATTCTTGCCTGTACTGATGCTTAGCGTATATACGTAAGGTTATTTCTGACCTACGTATATACGTTGCAGTGACGTCTCCGTACCCGCAGGATCGGGGCGTTACAGGGGAGAGGGGAGAGAGGAGAGGAGAGGAGGAGGCGGGGAGAGAGAGCCGTTCAGTTTTTTCTGTGGCTTTCTTTTGAGGATAGACGGACAGACAAAATTCAATAAAGAGTTACAGAAGAAACCTCACTTCGCTCGATTTGATTAAATCTCAGTAATGATATTAATTAAAAAAGAATAAAATAGTAAAATTTGGCGAACTTTGGTTGGGGTAGTCACAATAGTAATGAGGTGGTGATAGCTGGAAGGGTGTCGTGCACAGTGGTGCACGGGCGATGTGCGAGTATGGGTTGCAGCCCAACAATTGTTTAAGTTTGGGTCCAACGGCCTCTTTTGTTAGAATTAGGGCCCAGGGTCATCACTCGGTGCACTACTTCATTACAAATAGTTGTGATTCATTTTTAGCTTAAAAACAAGAACGATTGAAATATAAGGATACAGTGTTAGATACACTAATCATAAATTCACAATCATTTGTAAACAGTGGAAGGTTAAAAATGATATATTGGACTGCTCAATGCAAAAGCCGATGAGAGGATTCGGATCTAAGTTAAAAAAAACGACTTGAATGGTGCTTTTTTGTGGGCAGTAGAAACAAGAAAGATTGAGACAGTGAGGAACTAGACTATTATAGGTTTATGATGGTGTTCTTATCTTTTCACTGTTGGGGCTGCTTGGTTGCAAGGAAGTGGGCGGAAGTAAGGAAATAGGGAAGTATAATTGCTCACTTTCCTATCTATCCAAACATCGGAAAAGAAAAATAAGAAAACCTCTTTTCCTTTTATCTTCTCTCTTTTACATAATCATTTCCTTACTTTCAGAGTGCTACAGTTAATTTTGTGGTCATGTAAATCACATTTGTAATAAATTGTAGCACAAAACAGTTGATTTTTTGACCATGTAAATCTCACTTGCATTCTAATTACAGTCTATTTTTTATTTTTCTTAATTAATTTTTATTTTAATATTATTTTACGGTCAACTTTGTGGTTAACTTTTCTACTTTCACTTTCACATTACTATCCAAACACCAGAAAAGACAAAACATTTTCCAAATCACACTTCCCAACAGCATCCAAACACCGGAAAACTTACTAACCAATTCCCAAGTTCCAAAAGGAATTATTACTACTTCCTCAATTCCTCACTTCCTCACTTCCACCCTTAACCAAACAGGCCCAACTAGTGAATCTCTCTTAGCAGAGTCTAGTGCCCCGTGAAGTATGTCGAAGTTGGTTGGACAAATTCGATGTTATATGTGAATATTTTCTAAGCATACATCTTTTTCTACTCTAATAAGTGGAAAAAATTCAATCCTACAAGTGGGCAGTTTTGAGTTTGCACTTTTTTCTGCACTAGATGTGTAAATTCGATACTACAGTGAACAGTTTATGAGCTTGCAACTTTTTGTGAACTTACCTTTTTCTGCATGTGAGGCGCATGATTTTGTGCCTCGTATGTTCCAGCTCATCATGACTGCAGCAAGGGGCATACTGGACATTTAATCCCAACCTAATATTTACGTGACTAAATGCCTCTTACATGTTCCACCTCATCATGGTTGCAGCGAGGGGCATACTGGACATTAACCCCAACTTAATATTTACGTGACTAAATGTGTCTCACACGTTTCAGATCATCATAGCTGCATCGATCTCCAACTTATTGCCCATGTGATTACAAAGTTCAGAGACAAGGAGGTGATTGAACAAAAGATTGGTACTTGGGGGTTTTTGGCAACAAAAAAAACAGCATGGGCTTTTGGAACAGGGATTTTTTTTTTTTCTAGGGGGCAACGATAATTTTCCCAAATATTTATTGTAGCTGAAATTATATTGCTCGTATTAATTTGATTTTAATTAAAATGGACAAAGTACTAAATCACTTAATAGAATTCTTTTTCTTTTTCTTTTTTTCCCTAGTTGCATGCCTTAATGGGTAGTTTTTAATGGTATACTGAAGTATAAATGGGCCGGCCCATAAAATTAAATCCAAAACAGTTTCAAAACATCTTGGGCTTGACTTTTTGGGTCAACATCATCGCACTCATCCCTCACCTTGTCAGTTCATGGGCCAAAATACAAGCTTCAAATTTTGGTCAAAACTCTTTAATACAGATTACGAGATAACAATTAAAAGATTAATTAACAAATATAGTTTAAATTTGAGTGAACAAAGTGTATTTATAAAATTAACTTATACACAGAACACAGCCGAGAAATATCTGAGAAAACAGTACAAAGAGAGAATTAATTTGGCTCCATATATCGTAGTTCAAAACCTTACAGAGATTTATCCAATTCTTCTCCAAACAAATTTCTGAATCTATCCTAAGCTGAGGCTTTGCCCCTACAATCTCTCCCAGTTGCAACTAGCATTGCACATTGGACTCAAATTTATGCAAAGTCCGCACCTGCACTCTACCGCGAATCCCACCAATTTCTTCTCTGTTGTTGACGATATGTATGTAACCGAAAACTACAAGAATGTACTCTCTTCATCTGTCCTCGAACTCTATGTATCTGATTCTGGCAGGTCAAGTCCTGTTGCGGCTTCTCCAGCTCTCCACCCTTCAGAAAATGGTGTTTAAGCTGGAATTTGAGAATGTATCTTGAACTGTATGTATGTATGTAGCCATTTCAGAGTATGCGATCGCCTTCTTGTGTTTTTTTGCTTTAAATCAATTTATGACGTTATTCACAGACAGCTTCCACTGCTATCCTCTTCATTGTTCCAGGACACGGGTCACCTCCAAAAACTTCAGGAACTATTGTGACCGCGCATGATTCCTGGCCAATACAGTTCTGCAGCAAAATTCATTCGTGTTAGATCGTTGAAGAGGGGTAATCTATGTAGATCACATTAAGCAGACGATATCATTTGAAATTCGTCACAAGGATCATTTTTTGGAAGAATGGCAGCAGCGTACCGTTTCAAAAGGATCATACGAGCCGTGGGCATGGCAGCTGCCCTCTGAGAAGCTCCCACACACTCCGTTTGGAGTACCAAAGCTAGCAAATTTGATTATCGTCATCTTCTGTCCGGGACTACAATATAGATGGACTTTCGATCTCTCATAGTCTTTGGTATGCCAGTTTCTCATCGATGGTTGCCATTCAGAAATATCAGCACAAGCACTCCCTATCAATCTTTTAACCATAGAAATCCCTGTAGGATCACCACCCCACTCCTCTAGCACCACCAAAAGGTTACCAGTTGGGTACAACCACGATCGGGGGACATGGTACCTAAGAGGTTCATTGTGATTGAAAATTTCAGTAATGTTTTCAGAAATGGCGATAACTGTTGGGGGAGGTAAAGGTTGCTTACCATCTTTGAGAAGCCTCGCCACAATTGGTCTGGCATTTAGTCTCGTTATAAACTCCACGGTAATCACAGGGATCGCAAGTACCGTAGGCTTTATAACCAGGCCAATATCGACCAATGCCTTGTCCATTTATCCATACTTGACCTTTCCCCATGCTACCCATATCTAAAGCCAATGGTTCATTCCCATCCGGTGCACTGAATAAAGCCTGGAGAAAGAAGAAAGCTTAATTAGAACTTACGATTCTCATCTTTAGCTGCCAGAGACCCAAAGATCACTGAGCTGACGTGAACAGCCGTTACCTTGTACCATGCCAAGGGCTGGTTTTGAGTTCCCTGACCCCACTCCACACTAGTACTTCCACTGAGGGAATGAAGCTGCAGTTCTTCACCTTTCAAACCGATCTGAAGGCAAACATTGAAATTATTAAACCTACAATCTTTAGTCTCAATTGGTGGTAACAATTGTGAAGGGAGCTAACCTGGTAGTTCCATTTCTGCCATGTGAGGTCTCTTCGTCCCTCATTGAGACCGTTCAGCATCACTGGACCGAGCATCCCAGCGTTCCATGTCTCAAAATGCTCCCCGACATTCTTCAGTTAGAAAGTTGTGAAGTTCAGTTATTCATGGTTATCAATTTTCCATAATGGGGGTTTAAGGCAAGAGATGCCAGAGGAAACAAAGGGAAGAGACACTTACAGGAAGCCCGATAGAGACACTTAGCACAGAAATCTTATTGTTGCCTGCCCATAGCTTGACACTTCCAGTATATGTCAGTTTTGGATTTTCCAGACTGCCATATGCGGTCCCTGCGAAACAAGAAAGTAGTCAGTCACGTCTATTATTCGAATAAACACCATCAATGTCAGCCTGGCAACTCAATAGCAAAAACTAACACAGGAATTTGAATGAACTTGACAACATATGTTTCGTCCACTTTGTAGTAGCATGAGGGATATATTTCTTATGTATATCATTCACAACATGCAAGTTTTGATATTTGATACTTGTTAAAGATATTGCTCTGATACATATTTTTCGATTTTAAGTTTATAGTTAGCATTTGTGCTCCATCATCTCTAGATTTCACTTCACGGAAATGGATTTACTCTCCAATCTCCATGTTGCTTGTAATTCAGAGTTAAATGCTAGTAACTACTCATTTTTTGCTCAATTTCTCTTTTTCTAATTTATTTTCTTGATCTTCTCTTCTCACACTAAGGCCTCAAATCCGGTTCTTTTGGTATTTATAGAGAAATTAGAGATGATACGGTAGTTTGCAGAGTGAAATTTCTTGAAAGTTTTGCAGAAACTATCAAATCTCTATCTGGTAGCAGCAACAAACCTGCCAATTGTCCATTGACGAAAACATGCAAAGAATGGCCAGCGGACATAGCCGTCAGAACAGGATATTGTCCATTTTGTAGAAATTGTTCCTCTTGGCCTATGTTGACACTGAAATGTTGAGAAAGTCATGAGCTAGGAATCAACTAAAGGAAAGATTAAATAGTTACTGTCTGAGGCTAACTCGCAAAAAATTAGCTACTCACTATGTTGTGTACCACAGATAGTCTGTGGCGTCTCGTGTCACATTTATTTGCTCCAATAATCCATCTGCTGTGAACGAGTTATCATCAGAGGAAGTGATGTCTTCATTGTATGATTCCCACGAAAATCCTCCAACCCAATCCATTTTCATCTGTGCGGTTTGAATGCCTACCTGTTGTGCACCAGTTTATGTAAGCCACAGCAAAGACTAGAAAAATACTTAAAAGATCTATCCAACTGGGTATAAATGTAAACAGGGTGAATTGCACAAACTTTTTTAAGATAAAGAATAATATAGAAATTTTGTATTAGGTAGAGATTAGAAAATTTACGAGTTCAACAATTACAGGTCTTCCTCACCCTTGCAGTGTTAAAAACAGTGGTTTTGCAGTCAGGAAGGATGCTGATGGACCAAGGAGGAAGATCATAATGCATCCCGTTAAAAGCTACTTTAACAAAATATTCAGTATCATAGTTGGCAAGAAATGCAGCACAATCTCCTGAGTCCGACCAGAAAACATGGGACTGGACGCAAAACAATGAGTCAGTTTTAAACCATTTACAACAGCCACATTGCATAATGGACATGAGCTGATAGAAGTTAACCTCTTGTTTATTTCCGAGTGATGTCACTACGGGAAACCCAGAAACCAAAGCTGGTTCACATAACTTGATTGCTTTGTGTAGGTCTCTCAAATGGCCCCATTTCGGTTGTCTCAATAGACCTAAAGAAAGAGAGGTAAAATTTCAAGAACTTGTCAAAAGGAGAATACAGAACATGGTTATGGATTAACATGTATTATGTTATAACAGGTGATAAAACAATGTATAATGGGGAATATGTTATTGATCAGTAAACTTTTGTACAATCTGAAATATGGAAAAATTATAAATTATATACCATAATTATATACCATATCTAAGGAGTGCAATAAGATTAGGTAGTTTAATCATTTAAATTGTGATGGTGCATGCCCAGCGCATAAGCCATCAAAAGTGTAGTTATATGGTGCACTTGTATTATAAAGAGAGATACTAAAGTGCTAAACATCAGCTTTTAAAAATCACGAGTGAGTGACAAAAAAACAAGTGTTCAATAGAGAAATTGGCAAACTAAGCAAATACTTATTGAACATGTTAATGATAGCACAGAGATATTTACGGACCATATTCATCAATCGGAGCATCATAGTCATAGCTTGTAGCAATGAAAGGACCACCAGCCGTCCTGCCAAAATTCGTGCCGCCATGGTACTAATATCCGAAAAGAAGAATAGGTATCATGTCACACTTGTGCCCAGGGGTTTAAGACATAACATCACAATCAAACAGGAGAGATGATATGAGTCCTCACCATATAGTAGTTAATATATGATCCACCTTTCTGAATAAATTTTGCTACAGCAAAGGCCAAGTCTTCAACAGGTCGATGAGGAACGGGACCTCCAAACCCCGTAAACCTGATTACACAAAGAAAATCAGAATTTGTGCTCTTGAATCAGTAACATGCACCTCATCCTTTATTAAACTTGAGCCAAATTTGATGAGCAACCAAAAACAATCACCATGAAGTCCAAACTTCAGTCCACATGAAAGGTTTGTAAGGCTTGTTCGGATAGAAATCCTCGTCATAGAAACCATTCCAGGTGTTAATCTACAAGAATTCAAGAAACTATTTCAATGCAAATGATCTCTCAAGAACAACAAGCCACCACAGTAAGAGAATGATTCATGTTGACTGTTTTTGTCATTTGTCAGAGGTAAATCATTGAAGAGCTGCAGGGAGAAAGAGTGAAAGAATCCTAAAGCATGTGCAGTGGGACCTTGAAGCAAAGGTGTACATATCATAAATTGCTTAACTTTTAGGCTGTAAACAGAAAGAATCCAAGTGATGGAATGAAGGAAGAAGAGGAGGAAACTTACAACAGGGTCAGGGGCATCATCTTGTTTGCACATGATCCATGGAATCCCAGTATCAAGGTCCACCGCCATTTTCGCTGCCCAGGCCGCATAGGCCTTCGCCGGAGCGCCCTGATCCCACTCCTGCGGTCCGAACTCATTCTCAATCTGTGCACAAACACGGCAATGTCTCAATACCTCAGTTCAATCAATATTAGTACTACTACTACTTTCTTATAGAAAGAATGGAGAAACCTGAGAGAGGATGATAGGGCCACCCTGCCATTGGAACAGCCCTTCGGATTTCATCATCCAAACAATCTTCTGAGTGAAATTCTGCATTGCCCACTATCAAATCAACAAGAATAAAACTTTGTTATTATTAGAAAATAGAAATTAGTAAATGATCAACTAAATTGGGCAAATTTGAAGTTGAGTTGTTAACAAAATTTCTATATACCTTGAAAGGCTCATTATCAGTTCTGAAACTAATACCAGGCACATATTTTAGCCAAACTGGAAACCCCCTATTATTTATCAAGAAACCGTAAACATCATTTAAAAAAAAACACAAACAAAATAGAAACGGAGAAGGATTTCATTGAAAAATCAAAACATTTACCCAAAATTCCATTCAGCACAAACATAGGGGCCAATGCGGAGATTAACATAGAGGCCAGCTTGCTGCACGAGCTTGATGAACTTCACCAAATCGTACCTGTCCTCAAAATAATACTGCCCATAAAAAGGAAAAAGAAAATCATCAGAAAATGCAATAAATTAACAAAAAAAGAACTGAAATTAAAAAATTATACCTGGCCTTGAACAGGCTCATGCCCATTCCAAAAAACATAGGTCTGAATGACATCCAAGCCCCCGTCTTTGGCCTTCTGGATGAGATCCGGCCACATCTAAAACCGACCCAGATGAGGCAAACAAAAAAAAAAAAACAAATATTTACAGTGGGCAAGTGAGAAAAGCTGCTGCATTTGAAAAGACTGGATTTTTATTCACTCACCTCAGGGGTGCTCCTCGGGTAGTGAATGGAGCCGGAGATTAGGATCCTCCGGCGGCCGTCGATGGTGACCGCCCTGCTGTCGTACGAGACGGAGGCGGCGGCCGGCGGTGACAGGACCGCCGCGGCGGCCGCCAGCAGCAGCAGGGCCAGGCAGAGCTTTGAGCTGCACATGGGGTCTCCGTTTTTTTTCCCCCTCCGTTTTATTCTCTCTCTCTCTCTCTGCTCACTGCTGCGGCTCTTTCTTCTTGCTTGCTTTCTCTCTCTCTCTAAATAATATGTGATAATATTTAGAGAGAAAGAGAGAGAAAGACACAGCTGGGTCGGTGGTGCCCTTCTTTGATTTCTTTTTCTTTACTTTGTTTGTATCTTCTTCTTCTTGCTTATTTTTTCTTTTTTTTATTTAACTTGTACTTTCCACTGTAGTATGTAGAGAGAGAAATATGAAGAGAGAGAGAGAAAGAGGAGAGAGAAAGGATTTTGGGGAGGAGGGAAGTGAGAGAGAGGCGTGAGATTGAGAGTGGGGAGAAGGTTTTAGAGAGCTTTTTGTATAAGAAAGAACATGGGACCGTGGGACCCACACGGCCAATTGCTGACTCACCTTCATCTTCTCTCATCATCTGGTCCACTCACAAAATTTGTTTTTATTCTATTTTTCTAATTCTCGTTGCTCTATTTCTCAGGGTCATTGTTGCGTAAAAGTTCTCCTGAAATTGATATTTATACTAAGTATGTTAAATATATAAAATTTTTCATAAGAGTAGTAGCTATAATTCTATGAACTCCGAAAGAAAAAAAAAAAAAGAAAAGACATTTTTTTTCTTTTTTATTCTCTCCAACCAATCAGATAATGAGAGCCATAATCTACAAGTCTGATGAACATTATTCTTCACATGATCAAAAGGAATCACACAACGGGCGTGTTTGGATGTAAGGAATCGGAGTGAAGTGAGGAAGTGGGGAAGTATAATTGCTCATTTCCCTATCTATCCAAACACCGGAAAAGGAAAATAAGAAAACCCCCTTTTCCCTTTTTCATCTCTCTTTTACACAACCATTTTCTCACTTCCAGAGTGCTACAGTTAATTTTGTGGTCATGTAAATCTCATTTATAATAAGTTATAGCATAAAACAGTTAATTTTTTGGTCATGTAAATCTCACTTGCATTCTAATTACAATCTATTTTTATTTTTCTTAATTAATTTTTATTTTAATATTATTTTGCGGTCAACTTTGTGGTCAACTTTTCCATTTCCACTTTTCATTACCATCCAAACACCGGAAACGACAAAACATTTTCCAAACCACACTTCCCAACAACCATCCAAACACCAGAAAATTTACTACTCATTTCCCTTTTTCTGTAAGGAAATAAATCTTACTTCCTACTTCCTCACTTCACACCAATTCCTTAAATCCAAACAGACCCGCACGAGGACTAAATTTTGCTAATATTTCAGCTTTATTCTTTTCTATTTTTTATGGACTTTATAACAAGTTTGATGACAAAGTTTATTTCAATTTCAAATAGATAATGCTAAGGAAAGGATAAATATCAAAGTTACTTACATCTACTTACATATTTCTTAAAATTAGGTGTATTATCGTAGAAAATAGATATATAAATGAGATTCCTATAAGTAGGTGGTTTTTTTAATCTTAACAAAAAGACAGAAAAAAATTCTTATGATTATTGGAAAAAACACTACAAATTAAGATTGCAATTTACTAATTTCATAGGGGCTAATAAGCAATACTAATACAAGTTTGTTTAGTTTTTGGACATTTTGAGAATATATTCCCCAAAGTTTGCACTTGCTTCACGCTACAAGTTATACGCGAATTTTAGTAATAATTATTATCTCTCTTAACAAACAAATAGACACGAGTGACTTGGTCAAATATAATCATCAACATTCACCAAATTTTTTAAAGAAAAACTTAGGATAAATTTTTTTTCCCCAAAAGAAAATCTCCTCGTTAAAGTTACGTGCATGCTTTTTTGTTATCTTGCTCTTGAAGGAATTTAGGGTTTTTGATTCACAAGAGTCATGAGGATGACTACTACTAGTACCCTATTAAAAGTGGGGGTCCCTCATTCATGAGCCATTGAGCCCTAATCTATCTCTTTCCTTTAGTTTGTAGGTCTAAGTTACCACAAATTTCTACCATTGCACAACTAATTAGATGAAGGCTATCTATCCATTAATGAACTTAAATGAGTTTAGTTAATTGTCTTAGTCAGTCGTACAATGAGGGACTTGAACGGTTGGCAAAAGCGCTTGCTTGTGATGGGAGAGAATATAGATTTTATTTACGATCATAATATTCAGAATGAAAATTCATTCTAGCAAGTGAGAACTGAAGTGTCATTCAGAAGGGGGCATACCCCATTCTTGACATTCGATTCCCAAGCCAGTGTCGTTCTAGCTTGTTAGACTGTTCTAATTAAATTCATGCAGACTGGGAAGCGAACTATGCCGGCTAGATCTCTTTCTAGCGCCAATGAACCCTGAAAGGATCTTTCAGGTCGGGATCGTATTCGAAGCCACGAGCAATCTACTCGAATCCACGAGTAAAGGGTAACAATTCGAATCCGCGAGCAATTTGAGAGATAAACTCAATTGAAATTAATCAAAGTTTTATAAAAGATCAATACCAAAACAAAGAATACAATGGCATTTTTATAAATTTACAGAAGAGTCTTAATCTATCTAGAAAATCTACATAAGTTACAATACAAAATAAAGAAAAATAAAATAAATCGGAATCCAAATTAGCCGAAATCAAAATCCTAAACTGAATCTGATATGGCTGAAATGTGCAAAACAGTCGATCGGATGGTCAACCGCTTGGTCAAAACTGCATTGTCGGTTGATTGGTTGTAAACAAGGTACAAGAAGTTAATTGCACAAGATTTAGGTATTAAAGAGATGGTTTATGGTTTAGAGTTCACCTTTGATCTTGTTCACTTCGAATATGTGATTGATATACCTTGTTCCAATCTTTCCGCTATAGCATAAAGCTATACCGAGTCGAACCACAAGGAGAGCTAGAGTAGAATCGTTACGATACTAGTGAGAAGAGAAAACGAGACTTCTTCTTTGCTTTTAAAAGAATAAAGAATCAAAAGAAAAACAAATCAAAGAATTGGTGTCTATGTTCATGGTGGAAATCGGGAGAAATCAAGATCGGAATTGGATTTGAACTAACAACTAAAAAGAAAGTAAAATTGAAGAAAACTTGAATGAAATAGATCCATGACTAGCTAACCTTAACTACCTTGCTAAAGACTTACTAAACTCCGTGATAGTGATGCGTGCCTCATGTTGATTCATCGGCATGGATGTGTCTTGCTTGTGGTCTAATTACCTTCTCACATGGATGATGGGGATTCATTCTTGGACTTGTCTTGTAGCCTCCATAGATGGTCATAGGCCTACAAATAGACTTTCACTAATGGAATCAAAAGAGCTACACTCAAGGGATGCAAATGAAGAACATACAACATTCACTAATGGAAGTAGTGAAGTTATACATCAAATAGCATATTGGTGCTTCCATCTCCATGTTCCATCAAGGCACTAGTTCGAAGACTAGGCTCCAAGTGAGGCACACATGAATCATATGGAGAATTACAACAAGATCTTGCAAAGAAATGAAAAGAAACCCATCGGAGAAGAGAAAACCATACAAATTGCAAGATGAAGTAAAGCAATCACCCATGAGTTAGAAGCTAGCAAGGTAGTGGTTAGCTAGTTCATGGAGAAAGAATTAGCTACACACCATTACAAAAGAAAAGCTAAACATGAATTAAATTGCAAGAAATTAACAAAACAAGTAAGGAAAAGAAAACAAACTAGAATCAAGCTCAAGTAGAGTAGATGAGAATGGATCAATCCTTGTATAGCTTCAAGTTGTCACTCCTTGTTGATACAAGCTCTCTCTCTCATACAACTCTCTCTTGCAATGAAATCTAGGGAGAAGAAGATCATAGAGAGCTAAAAATCCTAAAGAAAACCTATCAAAATACAAAACTATGAACTAAGCTCCCTCTCTTCTCTGATCAGTTTTTGCTCGCAGGTACAAATGAAGTATTTATAGGAGAACTGAGAAGCTTCTGGAGATAAGGTGGTTGCCACAAAATCCGGGGCTCAACGGCCACAAGATTGCCGCGCCCATGCCGCGGCCCGCGGCAATCTCTGGGCCGTTGATCCAGATTTTTCTGGTGAGATCTGGTATCTGGGTTGTTATCCACGTGGACCACTTGGATTCTGAGTTTGTTGCGCGGATCTCTCTAGATCTGGTTTGAGATTTGGCTTTATCCTTAATCTTGATTAATCACTTAATTAGTGTTAATTAAGTGATTATTTGAATATCTCTCCATTAAGTATGTACCTGCAAATATGTAGAGAAGAGGAGTAAAAATCACATATTTATTTGTAATATGCATGGGGATTATGATGTAAAATATGCAATATTGAGTACTAATCACACCCCCACACTTATTCTTTTGCTCGTCCCGAGCAAAACAAAGAAAAAGAAAATCTAGACTAACAGTTTATTACACCACTTTCGCAGGTGACGCGATTGCACTGAGCATGTGCAACAAGCCGTTAAACCTCTAGGTTACCCTAGAGGAGGAGTGTTGTCTCCTGAGGGTTTTCAGCGGATTACACCCACAAAATCCATAAAGAAAGAAGACAAATGTTAGTATTTTGAAAACGCATTTTGAATAAGAGACATGTTTACGAACTATTTTTGCAAAAATATAAGTGATCCTAGGTCATAAGTCCACCTATAATCATTCTTCCTTAAACTTAGTATCCATGCAAGATCTTGTTTTTAATTAAGGTAAGAGTTCAAAATTGGATTGAATATTTTATCTTTCATAAAACCTAGATAGTATGCACACCGTGTAAGTGAAGATTTCCTGGGAT
The DNA here is from genome assembly GCA_038442645.1 of Agave tequilana. Taxonomy (NCBI): domain Eukaryota; kingdom Viridiplantae; phylum Streptophyta; class Magnoliopsida; order Asparagales; family Asparagaceae; genus Agave; species Agave tequilana. The sequence goes on along the minus strand of JAVJIF010033256.1, from coordinate 87,942 downwards.
TTCAACTCCAACCATCAAGCCATTTATTTATCTATATATATATATTTTTTTCTTTTTCTGCTTTTTTCTTCCCTTAGTTTTCTTAGGCTTTCTAGTTCACCCATGTAGCGAGCCTTTAACCGATGACTCCCAAACCAGATGGTTTTAGGGCACCAGATGAGAAAACATCCCTCGGGTTTAAGGTCTCGAGTGAAAAAGGCCACAAAACTAAAGGGGATTATTTTTTATCACCGTTAGGCGTGAATGATCATGCTTCTTGAGGCACAATTATCCAGCTTAATAAGTGAGATCACCGTTAGGCGTGAGTAATCATGCTTCTTGAGGCACAATTTCCCAGCTTAATAGGTGATGCTTTATTTATATATATTTTTCTTTTTTTTTCTTTTTTTTTTTATTTATATGGCATTTTTGGTCTTTGTCTCCATCCCAAGAAATGTGTAAGTGTAAAGTACATATTATCTAAGGCAAAAATTCCAGATAATAATATCTCACCAATTTTACTTACTTATCCTATAATCTCAAACAAGATCTATTACTTCAACTATGTTTAAGATGTCATAATTAAGGCTTTCTTAATCTCTAAGATACATCTTAATTTTCTTAAAAATAGATCAAAACTTTGTCTTTTATTTCAAAAAGTTTTTATTTTTTTATTTTTTATTTATTTTACTAAAAGTAAAATCTAAAAGAAAATAGAAAATCTACAAAGAAAGATAAAATCTAAAAGAAAATAAAAACCTAAAAGAAAATAGAAAATCCTATGTTAGTAAACCCTCCCCACACTTATTTCATGCATTGTCCTCAATGCATAATGATATATGTATGCATGAAAGAAAATGGAGAGGGAAGGGAAAAATTACCTTAAGGTGGTGGTTCCGGTGGTGGTCTGATTGGTCCACGAACATGGCCCAATCATCTTTGCTTTGGGTTTTCAGGAACCCACCAAAAATAGCAAAAATATGACCCACTAAAATGATGTATGCATGTGTTATTTTAATTATGTACATGACCCCATCTAATTTCAAGATTTTCCTAATAATTTCAGAATCAAATTTGTCAAGATCCTTGTCCAAAAATGGAAGATGAAATGATAGAACAGTTGACTTGGACTCAGAAAGGACAGGAACTATTACTGACTCAGAAATGTGACTTAAGTCAAGTGATGGTTCAGGAGTCGAAGTGAGTTCAAAAATTGGGTCCAAGTCAAGAAATGAAAACTCAAGTCCACAATCATTTTCCAATGATGGAATGTGACTTTCTAAAGGTGAAATCTCTTTACTTCCAATATTAAGAAATTCAAGCTCATCACCGTACAATTCTTCAAAAGTTAAGTCAACATCTTTCTTAAGAATTGTACAATCAGTTTCAGAAGTAAAGAGATCGAGAAAATCAAGGTCACATTTGAGTTCAATTCCACAAAATGGAGAACTTGCCAGAATGTCAATGGAATCTTCAGAGGTGTAAAATTGGGCAAGTGCAATATGATCCTCAAAGATGGGTGATTCAACTTCATTGTGAATTGGGAAAGGATCCAAGGTTGACTCCGGGAAAGAATTAAAGTGAGGTAAAGATACCGGAGTCATTATGGAATCAGGAAGAAGGATTGAATCACTAAGTTGAGGTTCAAAATCACATTCCTCATGTAGTTCAATTAAATGTGGAGAACTTGCCAATTTATCAATGGAATTTTCAGAAGTATGGAATTGGCCAAGTTCTATGTGATCATCATAAAAGATTGGTGATTCAATTTCACAATGGATAGGAAATGGATCCAATTTTGACTTGGGAAATGAATTGAAATCAGGTAAGGATATGGAAGTCATGATTGAATCTGGAAGTAGATTGGAATCATCAAGTGAAAGTTCAGGATCAAATTCATGTTCTAGTTCAATTTCAGAAAAAGGAAAACTTGCAAAAATGTCAATTGGTTCTGAAGTGTGGGCAAGTTCAGGTAAGTGTGCTGAAATTGAATCTGGACTTCCAAGACTACATGACTCTTTGGATTTAACAGAGTGGCTAGTGACATTAGACATAGGATGAGAATGAAGAGATTGGATCATCAAATCTATGTCACGATTTCTAGCATTTTGAGCATGGGTCATGTCTTCTAGCATCTTTCCATAATCGATGATTTCATTATTTTGATGAAAAGAGGAAGTGTTGTCTTGGAAGTGATGGTCAAATTGTGAGTCAAAAATGTGTGATGATGGAAGAGTGGACTCACACAAGAAATCTTTACTCATTTCCATGGCAAATGGTTGATCATGATGAAAAGGTGGAACTGAGTAAGACTCTTGAAAATACTGTGGAATTGGAGAGACAAATGATTTTTGAAGTTGTTGTTCAACTCTCTGTAAATTGGCTTCTAAACTCCTTTGCAACTCAGATTTTTCTTCAAATGGAGGTTCAGAAAAAGGAGTATAGGAAGTGGACTCAGGAAATGAATATTGTGGACAAGATGAATATGATAGACAAGGATTTTGAAAATTTGACTCGGGGTAAGTGAATCCCCAATGACTCGATGAAGAGTTGAAATTATTTTGGACATTATAATCATTAGATGGGGTGTATGGGTCGTATTGATTCGGATAAGGCCAACCCGGTGTATGTGGTTGGTGCATATTATAAAACACCGGGTTGGAATTATCCGAATAAGGAGATGGTGTGAAATATGGATTATTATTAGGATAGAAAGAATTGTTGAATGCCATATCACACAATCACAAACAAAAATCAAACAAACAAACAAACAAAAGAAAGAAAGAAAATTCTAACCTAAGTTAGGGTAGACTTAGACCTAGACGACTCCTAACAAATAGATCGTCCACGGGAGGTTCAGTGTAGACTCTAACCACAAGCTAATCAGCCAGGGAAGGGTAAGGTTGGTGGGAGGTTTTCCGTCCGGAGACGTTCCTTAATTAAGTAACCAGCAACCTTCGGGCTTTCGACCCTCAACCCTTTCCTAGACACTGATTTTGCAAGAGTTAAATTCCAACACTTTTCCCCCTTAGGATAATCTCCTAAATGAGTCCGAGATGTCCCTAGGGCCAACGTCTACTTTTTTTATTAAATTAGGCTTGGTTTAGTGAGTGCTTGGGAAAATGATTTTCGGGCTAAGGAAAGGGTAATGAACTCCCCCACCTTATCTTATTTACGGGTATGCCCTTAGAATTGAATTGTGCAAGTGTACAAGAAATATAACAAGGATTCACTCAAAGCAAGAAAATCAAGCAAGAGTTTGTCCTAGTCTAATATGTAATGCAAACACGTACCTTGCCTCCAGCACTCTTCAACAGTAAAAGTAAAGAATTGAAGAGACACGTGCCTAAAATGCAAGTGTCTAAACAATTTTTAGCAATTATCAACCATTTTTACTGTTGAATTAATTAACAGGAATACAGTGAAGTATACAGGAAATCAAGTATATAAGCAGTTGTATCTTGCAGAGCAGAAGCCCCTGCAGAAAATTGGTTAGGAGTTCACTCCATTGTGCCGCGTTTCCACGGCAAAGCTTGTGGATCCGCGGCACTCTGGAGGGATCCTGGGCCCTGCTTTCTTGAGCAGAGGCCCAGGTCCACTTATATGTGACTGCAATGTATATTTTCCTGTTTCTTAACCTGTAACCTGCAAACAGAGAAGAAGAATCGTTTAGTACTTCACTTTACAACAAAAATAACGTCGCTCTCCCCGGCAACGGCGCCATTTTGATTAGACTGAAGAGGTGTACTTATTATGTGTATAAGAATGTATTTGATGTACCCTTTCTTGTCTCCGTTATAGCATAAGGCTATACCGAGTCGGATCTCAGGGAGAGCTCGCGTAGAAGCTTTACGTATGTAGTGAAGTGAACAAACGAGTATTCTTCTCTTGTTTTATAAACTTAGTGAATCAAATGAAAAGAAACCAAAAGAAGATGGATATGTTTATGGTGGAAGTGGAAAAGAAATCAAGAAGTGATGTGGATGTTGTATTCACAAGAAAAGAATAAGAAACTTAAAGAAAGTGATCCAAGACTAGATTACCTTGCTAGCTTGCCAAAGCTTACCAATCTCCTTGATAATGAAAGCTTTGCCTAATGTTGTCACTCCATAGGCTTAGAATTCCTCTCACATGTTGACCTAATTACTTTCTCATTTGCAAGATGGTGGTTTAACCATCGGAGAAGAGAAGATCATACACTTGCAAGATTAACAAAAGCAATCACCCATGAGTAGTGAAGTGGCTAAGCTAGTGGTAAACTAGTACATGGAATGAAAATTAGCTACAAGAAGCCATTAGAAAAATACAAGACATGAAAGTAAATTGCAAGAAGTAAACAAAGCAATAAGGAAAGCAATTAAAGAATGCAAGAAACTAGAATCAAACTCAAGTAGAGGAATGGAGGATGGATCAATCCTTGCATAGCTTCAAGTTGTCACCCTTGATTACACAAGCTCTCTCCCTCACAATCACTCTCTTTTGTAATGAAATCTAGGGATAGAGAAGAGGGACTACAAGAAATAAAACTAGAAAAAAATAACTAAAAATTACAACTAATGAACTAATCTCCTCTCTTCTCTGATCCGTTTTTGCTCGCAGGTACAAATGAAGTATTTATAGGAGAACTGAGAAGCTTCTGGAGATAAGGTGGTTGCCACAAAATCCGGGGCTCAACGGCCACAAGATTGCCGCGCCCATGCCGCGGCCCGCGGCAATCTCTGGGCCGTTGATCCAGATTTTTCTGGTGAGATCTGGTATCTGGGTTGTTATCCACGTGGACCACTTGGATTCTGAGTTTGTTGCGCGGATCTCTCTAGATCTGGTTTGAGATTTGGCTTTATCCTTAATCTTGATTAATCACTTAATTAGTGTTAATTAAGTGATTATTTGAATATCTCTCCATTAAGTATGTACCTGCAAATATGTAGAGAAGAGGAGTAAAAATCACATATTTATTTGTAATATGCATGGGGATTATGATGTAAAATATGCAATATTGAGTACTAATCATCGGTCAATCGGCTGGTTGACCTGATGAGATACTCAACTCTATGGTCTTTTTTCTGTCTTCTGGACAGTCGACCGGGCGGTCGGCCGTCAGCCTGGCTCCTTTTTCTGCTCTCTGTTTTGTTTTCAGTCGGTTAGTCGGCCGGTCGACCGACTTCTTTAGCAACTTCTTGGTCAACCGGGCAGTTGACCGAGACCTGTGTCTGGTCCCCGCTTGTGTCTTGACTTCGTTCTTTTCCTTCCTACATCAGTCCCTCTCACTTTAAAAGAACTCGTCCTCGAGTTTCAATCAATAGAACTATGAGCGATGTCATTTTTTAGTAAACTCAGCTGGAGGAAAAGTCTGATTCAAAATCTTAATTCACCTCATCGCATATTGACACGAGTTTAGACGCCCTTTCCTTTATAGATTCTGGAGTAGGAGGAATTGGCCTCATGGCAATTCTCTTAACCTTCCAAGTGAATATATAAATATTCTTTTTTATCTTTGTGGGTTATGTCAACATCATGTTGCCATGGCCTCCGCAAAAGAATATGACACTTGTCCATATCGACGACATCATAAGCAACGAAATCTTGATAGAATTCGCCAATAGAAATAAATATGACAAAGATCCATTACCTTAATAGAAGGGCTTTTCTTGATCCATCCAATGGCGTAGGGATGATGATGTGGCTTTGTCTCAACTTCAAATGATCTACAAGTGTTTTAGACACGACGTTTTCGCAGTTTCCATTGTCAATGATAAGATTGCATACCTTGCTCTTAACTGAACATATTAAGTAGAAGGTTTGATGCCGTTGTGTGGTATCGGAGATCTTCTAGTTGCAGAGCAATTTCTGAGCAACACAAACTATAGGATCTCCATGTTCTTCGGCAAAGTCAGAACAGCTTGCGTCCTCAATCACGATTCCTTCGTCTTCCTCTTCATAATTTATAATGTTGACTTGCTTCCTCTTAGGACATTCATTGGACCTATGTCCAGGCTCGACACACCTATAATACTTGCCGATCTCGGGCTTGGTGTAGAGATTTTCTTTGCTCTTCGTGGTTGCAGTGATTGTTGTTTGGTGGCGATACAGAGGTTTTGACCGTCTGTTGTGTTGGCGATTGTTTAACCGTTATGGAACTCGGCTGAATTCTGTCGCCACCTATTAGACTCTTCAATTGATATCGAACTCCTAAAAAGTGGAGCTCTGTTGTGTAGTCTATCATTCTTCATGGCCTTGTTGTGGGCTTCATCAACGGAGAACACGTTGTGAAGGATCATGCATCCTTGGATGGGGTACTTTAACCCGCTGATGTATTTGGTCATTTGTTGTTCATCCATCATGGATAGTTCACATCATGATGAAAGGCTATAGAACTCTTTCGTGTACGCCACAATAGTCATTGTACCTTGTTTGTAATGTTCAAACTGATTGTAAAGGATTTATTGATAATCGAGTGAAAGTAATTTATCTTGTAGAAGTTGTTTCATGCGTCTCCAAGTCATCACGGGTGGCTTGTCTTGACATCGCCTTGTGACATGTAGTTGGTCCCATCATACATCTCCTCCTTTCTTGAGCTTGTAGGCCACGAGCTTGACATGCTTCTCATTAGAGATGCAATTCATGTCGAAAAATTTCTCTACTTTATAAACTCAGTCCAAAAGGATTCTATATTAAGGTTCCCACTAAAGGAAGGAATCCCGATTTTCATCATATATTCATTAGGACTTAAGTCACTTATTCTCTTATCATGATTAGGAAAAAAATTCTCCTCCCCTGTTAAGATTAGGATTGGCATCCGCTTATAGCCTCGCTCATAAGCCATCCTTTCATCATAAGTCTCATCTTCGAAGTCGTGTTCTTGATGAAAGGTGTTGTTCACTTCTTCCTCATCGAAAAGATTTTCGTATTGAAAATTTTGTAGAGGACGTCTTGATGGTGGTGATGGTTGTCGTGGCTGTTGGTGAAGTAACGATAGTTGTTGTTGTGGTGGTTGTTGGAGTGGAAATTATTGTGGTGGTGGTTGTGGATGGAAATTACCTGATGAACGATCTCGTTCGCTTCGGTACGTACCATCTGTTAGACCTCGATCATCAATCTTGCGGGATAATTTCTTGAGTTCTTAGACCACAATGTCCAAGGCTGTTTCAAGAGCGCTAACCCTCTCTTCAATAGTGCCCCTTTTTGCGAAAAGGCTTTGCGATTCCTCGCCGTCTCCTGTTATGGTCGAAAAGTTACCGATGCTCTGATACCACTTGACACAGACTGGGAAGCGAATGACGCCAATTAGATCTTGCTCTAGCACCAAAGAACCCTGAAAAGATCTGTCAGGTAGGGATCGTACTCGAATCCATGAGCACAATACTCGAACCCACGAGCAATCTACTCAAATCCACGAGCAAAGGGTAATCCACGAGCAATTTAAGAGATAAACTCAATTGAAATTAATTAAAGTCTTACTAAAAGATCAATACCAAAACAAAGAATATAATGGCCTTTTTATAGGCTTACAAAAGAGTCCAAATCTACCCAAAAAATCTACATAAATTACAGTTCAAAATAACAAAAATAAAATCAATCGAAATCCAAATTAGATCCGAAATCAAAATCCTAAACTAAATTCGATAAAGCTGAAACGAGCAGAACGATAGTCGACTGCTTGGTCAAAACTACAATGTCATTTGGACGGTCGACCGAGCGGTTGGCTGTCAGCGTGGCTCCTTTTTCTGCTCTCTATTCTGTTTTCAGTCAGCCGACCGGCCGGTCGACCGGCTTCTTCAGCTGACTTCTCGATCGACCGGGCGATCGACCAAGACCTGTGTCTGGTCCCTGGTTGTATCTTAACTTCGTCCTCTGCCTTCCTACATCATAAATCCACTCAATTCAATGTTTACATAAAAAGAAAAATTTGAAATTATTAAAATTTGTTAACTTGTTCTCATATTTGTTTTATTCCCTTTTAAGTGAAAATTAGCTGCATTTTTTCTATTTGGTACACTTGCACATCAAGTCCAAAACAAGGGACTAATTATAAAATCATAGTAGTAAATCAACAAAGTATAAATTATACACTTATTTAGATATATGGTTCCAATTGTCCAAACCCTAGAAATCAATATCAATGAAGCAAAATTTTCTTTCAAGCCAAACACTCGTATGAACCCAGGACTCTATGAGAAAATGAGAGCTACCCACTAATGGAATCAAAGTGACCAAACCTCAAACAAACTGTGGGCCCAAGATTTCACTCTTTTTTTGTCAAGAGGAGGAAGACAAAGAAACTAGCCACAATTTTGTTACAATTTTTATGATGATAGTGTGCATGCATGATTGTATGCACATATAGAAATTTGGTTATATATTATTTTCAGGGTGACTTGGTTGTTGGAAAACAACTTGCTCTAGTTTTGTATGATGGTTGTTTGGTTTGCTAGTCATAAAACAAACGTGTTGCAGTTCTCTCATACTATATTTCTATTTCGTGATTTTTCATTTTATTTATTCACCATATTGTCGATAAAATGTGAATAAATAATAAAATAATACAAGATAAGATCTCCTTTGTTTCAAAAACATCATAGGGGCCGTTTGTTTCGCGTAAAAGTCCGTAATTCGTAAATGACTTACAACCTAATTACAACTACGGCGTTTGTTTAGACCGTAATTCGTAAAAGACTAACACAACCTAATTACCACTCACTTGCAACCCAATTACTACTCAGTTACAGCCAAGTTACAGTTAATTTTGTGGTCATGCAAATTTGTATTATTTTTTTATGTTAATATTAAGATTTTTTAATGTTTAACATTTCTAATATTTATTTACAATATTAAAACTTTTTAAATCACCAAATAGTTCATTTTGTGGTCAACTTTTTCACTTACGACTTACACATTACGACAACCAAACACCGTAAAACACAATACACTTTTCCACTTATAAGTTTATATTACCAACCAAACACCATAAAACTTACATGCATGTAACTCATTTACAACTGTAAAAGACTTTACCAGTTACGACTTACGAATTACGGCCAGTTACGATAACCAAACAGGCCCATAATCGGAGCAATAATCTTGCCTTAGTATGAAAGGAACTAAAAAAGAAACACTAATTCAAGCCCTCCCACATTTCATGAAGTTTCATAGAGTGCTCGATAATTAGGTACTTTATCCAACAGCCCACTAATTACATTAATTGAGAAGGTGAGTTATAGTTTATTTATTAGTTGCATGCATATCACGATAATAACGGAATGTCCGACAGATGAGACAGTCAATACAATACGTGTTTGCTTCATCGTAAAAGTCTGTAAGTTGCAAGTAGCAATTGCGACTTACGACTTATAGTGTTTGTTTGGACTGTAAGTCATAAAATGTACTTGTATCTCACTTGCGATTCACTTGCAACATAAACAGTTAATTTTGTGGTCATGCAAATCCCACTTACAGCTCACTTGCAGCAGTATTGCAGACAGTTAATCGTAATTAGATTAATATTTTTTATTATTAGATTAATTTTTTAAATTATGATATTTTTTTAATTATTATATTAAATATAATTATTAGATTAAAGTTTTTTAATCATTTAATAATTTTTAATATTAGAATCTTTTTTGTTACTAGATTAATTTTTTTATTACTAGATTAATATAATGTATTTCACTTAATTTTAATTCTTACTTTATTTACAGATTAGAAATATTTAATATAAATCTAATAAGTTTTGATTATTAGATTAATATTTAATTTTTAATATTTATTAATTTTAGTTATTTAATATTTAATATTTTTTTATTTAATATATTACATTTTTAATATATTTAAATTTTTTATTTTTAATTATTTAAATTGACTGTTTTTAGTATTTATTGGTATTTATTAATATTTTTAAATCACCAAACAATTAATTTTGTGGCAAACTTTTCCACTTACGGCTTACACATTACGGCAACCAAACACCGTAAAACACAATACACTTCTCACTTATAATTTTATATTACCAGCCAAATACCTGTTGGCCCAGAGGCCCTTCACTCTAGTTTTGATGATGATTAATTCATGTAGTTATAGTTTACTAATAATCTTGTGATATTTAGTTTCAGAATTTGATTAAGATATTAGTAGGTGTTTAGCTTCAACAAAGAAGTTTTGGAGCTAACACATGTAGATTCAAGAGCTCGTGCGTCAAGATCGCATCTTGCACTCGGTTGGAGTCAAGCTCGTTGGATCGCTTTTGGATCGAGTCGTCTTGGAGACAAGAAGACCTCGGTTTGTTTAGTTTAGTATGTTTAGATCTTGTGTAAAGGTAGATAGTGTTGATATGCTCAAGTTCACACACACACAAGTTCAATGTTTTGGCTTTTGGTTTAACCGTTTTGGATTTCATGTCAAAAACATATATATATATATATATATATATATATATATATATATATATATATATATATATATATTATATGTATATTGGATTCTATCCATATACAACATGCTTCAAAATTATTTCAATATCATGTTTTTGTTTTTGTACAAGTTTTGGAGGAAACGGCTTTCCATTTCAAAAATCTAAGATTTGCAAAATACTGATTTTGGTTTAAGGCCTATTTCAATATCACAAAAATGGTTCAAATTATTTATAATATGTGTTGAATTTTAGTCACATATATTTGTATTTCAAATGTCTTATAAGAAATTATTTTTGTGAAATTTATGTGTATTTTATGAGATTTTTTAGAAGGTAAAAAGATCAAGTTTTAATCCCTATAATAAGTTTGACCTGGCCTTCTGCAGGTCGACTGGACGGTCGACCAAGGCAGAAGTCGGTCGATCGGTCCGGTCCACCGATGTGCACAAACGTGCACATGCCATTTGGCTGGAGGGCCGGTCGACCGAGCCGGTCGACCGCTAGAGAGCTCTGCTCTCTGAATCTGGCCCCGGTCGACCGGGCGGTCGACCGACAGAGAGCTCTGCTCTCTGTATCCAGGCATCGGTCGACTGGGCAATCCCCAAGCCACCCGCTTGAGATTTTCCTTTATCTTTGATTTTGTACACCCAAAATCACAACCATGCACACCACTTGACAAATCTCCTTTGCCAAATGTGTACACCTTCTCTTACAACCAAGAGAACAATCACCACCTTGTACAACTTGCTTCTACACCAAGAAGACCGTCTTGTACAATGATATCTTTGATGATTACAACACTTCCTATAAGCTTTGGTACTGTGTATGAACGTGGACAAGGTCTAGTATAGGAGAAAAAACTTCAGAGAACTTCACTATAGAGTTGGAATTTGGTGAAGAACTGAAGTGGGAACAGTTTTCAGGATTGGCAGAATTTTTGATTAGAAAACTGAAGATTAGAATTGGTATATGGCCTTTGGATTAACAACCCTTTATATAGTTGCACACTAGGGTAAGTTAGGGTAGTTACAGGTGAAATTCAAATGTTTGAAACGTTGGAAAACGTTGCACAAAAGACCAGATAATAGAAACTGTCCAACAGTCAGAAACTGCCTATAGTCGACTTTTCTTTTGAGTTAGTCGACTATACTAGGCAAATTTTCAAAGAGTAGTCGACTAGTATTGACTATAAGTCGACTAGGTCAAGATAAGTTTAAGTGACAGGTTTCTGGATAACTGAACCAAGTCGACTACAACTTCTTTATAAGTCGACTAGGCTAGTGATTAGTCGACTATGGGAATAGGGTTAGTCGACTACAAGGTCTATTAGTCGACTACACATACTGTCAAGTTGACTAATTGACAAACAGAGAGTTGGGTGTAAATTGAGACACAGGATTAGTCGACTAGGATTTGGTCAAGTCGACTACACTATGGGTTAGTCGACTTGAAAGAGGTATTAGTCGACTAATTGACTCTGATATGTGTGTGTGCATCAAGGCTTTTGACATGCTATATCATAATTACAAAACACATCATATCAACTCTCTTTGGAAAGTCTTGATCATGACGAACTCTTGATATAGTCGTGTGATAGAGCTCCAAATGAAATGCTTCACAAATGTCGTCATCGAAATATATTCCAACATTCTCCCCTTTTTGATGATGACACTTTGTGTGCACAAATGCTCCCCCTGCAGAAAATAAGTTATATTTTCCTCCCCCTGCAGAAATTGGGTTATAATAGATATAGAAATACTTTGTTCTTCCCCTGCAACAAATATATCATTAAAATGTATATATATATGTTCTTATCAATTTTCTTATATGGTACCTGCAAGATAAACGTTAGATGGTATCAAACATAAAAGAACATATTAACCTTTAGGAGTCCAAATCCATTTTGAATTTGGTTTCCACCTGTTAGTATACACATAGTTGCATGAATTACATATATTATGAATGTATGATGCAATATATGTATTTTTATCATGAATACTTAAATTCTTAGGAATCCATATAAACTTTGTTTTAATTCTTTTTGAAACATGATTAAACTTTCTTTTCACATATGGATTACTAACATATGAAGATTTTTCAATATATCCAATACCATAATTATTATGTGACAAGTTTTGAAAAGATAACAAATCATTCAATTTTTCTTTTCCTTGATTGAACTTAGTCACATTTTTCAAAATATCTTCATATTTCCTTTTGAAAACTAACATGTCTTTATCCAATATAGAAATCCTTTCATTCAAAGACATAGTTTCCTTTTTAAGAAAAACATTTTCTTTTATAAACTTCTCATTATCATTTTTCAAAGATGATATTACTTTTTCAAACTCATCTTTTTGAGAGTTTATAGAAGAAACTTGTAAAGCATAACATGAATTTTCATTTAAAAGTTTTTCATTTTCTTTTGATAAAACTTTATTTTTCAGTTTTTCATTTTTCAGATCATTAAATAATTCATGAAATGCATCAGAAAGTTCAGTAAACGATACCTCATCATCTTCTATCGCCATGTAACATAGGTTGACACGTTCAGTGGTTTCTTCTTCGTCAGAGGAAGAGGAATGTAACGCCCCGATTCCACGGATACGGGGACGTCACTGCGACGTATATACGTAGGTCAGAAGAAGCCCCACGTATATACGCTAAGCATAAAAGTACAATAAAGAAACAGAGTACAACACAAAGCGTGTGTATACAGTCATATGCCAACTATAGAAGTACAAATACAAAGTTATACAAGTTATGATAACTGTTACACTTTACAAGTGTTTTGTTTTCACAACCAAGTCCAAAAGAATATATACAAAGATATACATAAGGTGCTCACGTAAGAGATGGAGACTCGTGAGCCAAAAAGAGGAGTACGGCACGAGGGAACTAGAGCTGGTCAGCCTGCTCACTGAAGTATGCCTGATCTTCCGTGGAAGGATCCACTTCGTTCCAGGTCTCGGAATCTGAATATGCAAATCCAAGGAATCAAGACATATAAACAATAGATAGCTGCAGCCAAGTGGCTAAGGGACGAGTACAAGTAAGATGGGACTATACAAGTATATCAACTAACAGATATGAAAAGCATGAATAGATAAAGTCGTATAATAGATCTACAATTAACATTTTATTATTATTACTTGTTTTACTCGGATATCTAGCTATGTGGTCCAGCGTCCCAGTGCACATAGATCCATATCATAGTAATACAAGGTTGTTGTTGGAAATCAGCGGTTGTATCGACGAACTATGTTTACAGTGGACCCCGTACATGCCCGGGATAACGGTCCAGGATTGTTCCGTTGCTTGGTGACGGAAGCCAGCCGCTAGGCTATTCAGGAGGGACTTATGTATGCCCTTTTCAAGATGGTACCAGTAATACAGGGAGCAAGCACTCCCCTCGGTCCCCTGGAGGCCCACAGGTCAGACCGGAACATGGGTTGCACAACACTCCTAAAAGCCACTGTAAACACGAACACATATCGATATCCGCATGTTTTCCCCGACCCAATACAAGTTGGTCCATTTTATACAAAAGTCAAGGATATCATGCTTGGTTCAAGTGATGGCATGACAAGTGGGGATATCCATTTATTAACAAGTCATGAAACGGAAATATATAATAACAAGTCATGAAGTAATATGAGATAAGATTCATCAAGTATCATGTCATGTAAGATCAGTAATGTAGCATAAACATGAACAATGTATCACATGTGTATAGAGGTTAAAGTCCAAAATCAGAAAAGGAAACAACTAAGTTAAATAGTCAGAATTAGTCGACTAGGTGGGAGGATTAGTCGACTAATAAGGGTCTTCAGTCGACTAATAGTCCGCAGGAGTCGACTAAAGTGGTTTCCAGAGAGTTTGGTAGTCGACTTGGGTTGGAAGGGTAGTCGACTTGGTGAACTATAAGTCGACTAACGGGTACGCAAGTCGACTAAATCTGTGATATAAAAAGTTGGGATTAATTTCCGGGACATGTTAGTCGACTAGGGTACTATGTATAGTCGACTAGAGGTCTCTGGTCGACTAAAAATTTGGGATAAGTCGACTAGAGCCGAGAGTTGGTAATTTTTTGGTTCAAGGAAAATTAGTCGACTAGGGGTCAAAATGTAGTCGACTAGGGGGGTCTAGTCGACTGGTAAAAATGGGTTAGTCGACTAAAACTGTGAAAATCAGAAAAGCTACGTTTCAACTAAAGTGGGTTAGTCGACTAGTCTCTAGGTCAAGTCGACTAATCCTGGAGAAAACAGAAAACAGAACAGAATTTCAGATGGTGGTTTGTTGGCCTAAAAATGGGATTTTTATGACACAAGTGTATATGAATGATCTTCACATGTACACAAAGAAGTGATCTAGTCTTGGTGAGTGAAAATACTCACAAGGAAAGGTTATTTGAAGGTTCTACGAGTCTTGAAGGATCGTTTGCCGACGATGTCACCAACTAGGTCTTTGGCGATACCTCCGACGAAGTGAGATGCGATCCAAAACCAAGAGTGTGATAGCTTGAGAAGAAGATGGTGAAGGCTTTGAGGTGGTTGGGAGTTAGGGATTGAGATGGAGAAGTGAAAAAAGAGAAAAGAATTGTAAAGAAAGTTTATATAGGATTTGATTTTTGTAAAGGGGATGAAATTAAAGAATTGGAGAGGGGTTTTGTGCAAAAAATAGGGGAGATGAGGTGTCTCCCTTGGCCAATGGTGGCCGGCCAAAGAAGAGAGAGAAAGAGAGAGGAATTGAAGGGCATTTATGAGGAAGGGTGTAGAAATTTGGATATTTTGAAAGAAGATTTTGGGAAGTAGGTGGAAGGAAAGAAGGAAAGAAAAAGGAAAAAGAAAAAGGAAAAGAATTTGTAAAAGAAAAGATATTTTCTTAATTTTGAAAAATGAAAATATTGAAAACACTGATTCCCGGGTTTAAATCGAGAATGCGGAAAACATTTCGGAAAATACCGAAATCGTCCGAAATTCAAGTGTCTCGGAACGACTCATAAATTTCACCAAAAATCAATAATAATATATGAAGACGTATAGTGAAATCCGTTTGAAGAAATACTTTATAGTTTTATAACTAAAATTCCCGGAATCAGTTAACTACCGACTCCGTTGGAATTTTCATAAATTTATAAAATTCTAAGAAAAAGAATGTAGATAGAAAATACGATTCTAAGAGATAATGCCTAAAGGACTTTCTAGAAATTCCTAACTGTTTGGGAATTAAAATTCCAGGAATCGATCAGCGATACTGGTCGACACCGGTTTTGAAGAAATTCATTTTAATTCTAGAAAATTCCAGAAATTCACCTAAAATCTAATATATTAGGAAATGATATTTGAAATTGAAATTGGTCAAATACGGGAAGTAAATCGAAAAATACGATCGAAAATCAGAATACGCAACTTAGTACGTATTTCGGAAACGGGGTATTACAATCTACCCACCTTACAAAAATTTCGTCCTCGAAATTTCATAAGGTGAAGGGTAACAGGAATGGTAACAGATAGATAAGGCTATGATGAGAGATAACAAATAGAAAAGAGTAAAAGGAAAGAGTCTAACCAATCAAGATGAGAAGAGTTGAGGATAACGCTCTCGGATGACGTCTCTCGTTCCCAAGTGGCCTCTCCTGGCGCATGACGGTTCCAAGATACCAACACTAAAGGTATGGCTTTGTTCTTCAGTGTCTTCACACTTCTATCCAATATGGCCATCGGCTGCTCCTGATATGATAAGTCCGGTTGTAGCTCCAGCTCGGAATGATCCAAAATATGGCTGTCATCCTTAACATACCTCCTCAACTGAGACACGTGGAAAACATTATGAACTCCGTCCAACGATGGCGGCAACGCCAATCGATAAGACACATCTCCCACTCGATCCAATATCTCGAATGGGCCGATATATCTCGGACTTAGTTTCCCACGAGTGCCGAACCGGATTACTCCCTTGGTAGGTGAAATCTTCAAGAACACATGATCTCCAACTCCGAATTCCAATGGCCTCCTCTGCAAATCTGCCCAGCTCTTCTGTCTGCTCTGAGCTGCCTTGAGATGATCTCTGATAACCCTAACTTTCTCTGTGGTCTGGATCAAAATCTCTGGCCCCAATAGACTCCTCTCACCGACTTCATCCCAACAAATCGGTGACCTGCATTTCCTCCCATACAGTGCCTCAAAAGGTGCCATCTTAATACTTGCCTGATAACTGTTGTTATAAGAAAACTCAGCCAAGTGAAGATGATCTTCCCAAGATCCCTTAAACTCAATCATGCAGGCCCTAAGCATGTCTTCAAGGATCTGGATGGTCCTCTCAGATTGTCCGTCTGTCTGAGGATGATATGCTGTACTGAACTTCAGACGAGTTCTCAGACTCTCTTGGAGACTCTCCCAGAAATGAGATCTGAATCTGGTATCTCTATCGGATACAATACTGACTGGAACTCCATGCAGACGAACTATCTCCTTCACATACTTATCTGCCAGAACCTCTGTAGTCTGACCCACCCTGAATGGTATGAAATGAGCTGACTTGGTGAGACGATCAATGATAACCCACACGGCATTATTACCTTTGGGACTACGAGGTAATGCCGTGACAAAGTCCATAGTGATGTGCTCCCACTTCCATTCGGGTATAGGCAAAGGATGAAGAAGTCCAGCTGATCTCTGATGCTCAATCTTTATCTGCTGGCACACCAAACACTTAGCCACAAACTGAGCTATCTCTCTCTTCATGGCATTCCACCAAAATTGCTTCTTCAAATCCTGGTACATCTTGTTTCCCCCTGGATGTATAGAATATGCTGAACTGTGTGCTTCCTCCAAAATCTTCTGTCTAACTTCTCCCTGGGGAACACAAAGTCTACCTCCAAAGTACAATGCACCATCCGGACGAATACAAATATCCGTCCTCAATCCAGCCTCCACCTGAACTCGGAATGTCTGTAGCCTGGGGTCCTCCTTCTGAGCTTCCTTAATTTCTGCTATCAATGAAGACTGGATCTGCAAAGTCATAAGCTGTCCTGTCTTCTCAGCTCCTCGAACCACCATCAAGTCCAATCTGATAAAGTCCTGAATCAACTCCTTCTGTTGAGTGATTTGGACTAACACTCTGTTCTCTGGCATCCTGCTCAGGGCATCTGGAACTGTATTGACCTTGCCTGGATGATATTGCAAGTCAATGTCATAGTCTGCCATCAGTTCCAACCACCGCTCTGCCTCATGTTCAACTCTTTCTGTGAAAAGATATACTTGAGGCTCTTGTGATCTGTATATATCAGCACTTTATCTCCCAGAAGATAGTGCCTCCAAATCTTCAAGGCAAAGATCACTGCCGCCAACTCCAAGTCATGAGTTGGGTAATTCCTCTCATGAGGCTTCAATTGCCTAGATGCATATGCTATAACATGATCATGTTGCATAAGCACACACCCCAGGCCTTTACCTGATGCATCACTAAAGATGACCATCCCTCCTCTCCCTGAGGGAGTTCTCAAGATAGGAGCTGAAATGAGCTTCTGCTTCAACTGCTCGAAGGCTGCATCACACTCCTCTGTCCAAATATACCTTACTCCTTTCCGGGTGAGCTGGGTTAACGGAGCTGCAATCCGAGAGAAATCCTGGACGAAACGTCTGTAATATCCAGCTAGTCCAAGAAAACTCTTTATCTCCGTCACCGTCTTCGGAACTGGCCAATCCTTTACTGCCCGGACTTTGCTCGGATCAACTGAGATACCTTCTGCTGACACCATATGTCCAAGAAATGCTATACTGTCCAGCCAGAATTCACACTTACTTCTCTTGGCATGAAACTGCTCCTGCTGAAGTGTCTGCAACACAATCCTCAAGTGTTCAGCATGCTCCCTATTGTTCTTTGAATAGATCAAGATGTCGTCGATGAAAACAACAACAAACTGATCCAAGAAGGGCGAGAACACTCGGTTCATCAAATCCATAAACACTGCAGGGGCATTAGTGACTCCGAAAGGCATAACAAGAAACTCATAGTGGCCATATCGGGTCCTGAATGCCGTCTTCGGTATGTCCTCCTTCTTCACCCTCAGCTGGTGGTAACCCGACTGTAAATCCAATTTGGAGAACACACGGGCTCCATTAAGCTGATCAAATAGATCATCAATCCTGGGAAGGGGATACTTGTTCTTGATGGTGACCTTGTTCAATTCCCTGTAATCAATACAAAGTCTCTTACTACCATCCTTCTTGTTGGCCAACAGTACTGGAGCTCCCCATGGTGAAGTACTTGGCCTAATCACTCCCTTATCTGAATACTCCTGCAGCTGCTTCTTCAGGATCTCCAACTCCGTCGGTGCCATCCTGTACGGAGCCTTGGATATAGGTGCTGCTCCTGGAACAGTCTCGATGGAGAACTCAATCATCCTGACAGGTGGCAGTCCTGTGATCTCAGCAAACACCTCCGGGAATTCATCCCACACCGGCACCTTCTGCTTCTGAACCTCCGAAGAAGTAATCTGAGACTTTCCCTTGGTGGTCTTCACTTCTCCACTAAACTGGAACTCTGGTTGAAGTGGAATTCTAAACTTGATCTTCTTCTCCCTACAATCAATCACAGCATAGTACTGACTGAGCCAGGTCATGCCTAAGATCACGTCGTACCCTTTGGTGTCTAGTACGAGCATATCTATGGCCATGGTCTTATCACACAGTTCTACTGGACAATCAGTACACACTCTAGATGATATGACTACCCCATTCCCTGTACTTATCTCCCATTTGTGGTCTAAAACCTTAACATGTATTGAATGTAAAGCCACAAATTTATCTGAGATGTAACAGTGGGATGCACCCGAATCAAATAAAGCGAGAACAGGCTTTGCATGAACTCTGATGTTACCTGTAATCACTTCCTCTGAAGCCTCTGCCTCTTCTGCTGTCAGAGTATAAGCCTGACCTCTGCCACGCCCTGCTGCAGTCCTGCCTCCTCTCTGGACTGGGCGAATGACATGCTGTGGTGGAAGGGGAAGAGCTCTCCTCATCACTGGCCCTGGTTCCTCTGCTCAAGATGCCCTGGTACTGCCCGCTGTCCACTCGGTCCTGGAAGTGCTGGCAAGGTCTGGTTAGTCATCCCCAATCTCCTGTGTGGACATGCCTCTATGGAGTGATCTCTGGCTCCACACACCAAGCACAGTCCATTTGCCCTCCGGCAAGTCTGTCGAGTGTGCCCTGGCTTCTGACAATGACTACAGAATACCAGTGGTTGGGTTGACTGATAAGGTGCTGGCCTGAAAGGTTGCCTCATCTGGATCTTCGCTGCTCTGAACGGGCCCCCTCTTCCCATAGGTACAAATGGCCTCTTCATGGCCTGCTGTCTCATCTGATCCCCTTGCTCCTTCTCAAACCCACGCTCCACCTCCCGAGCGATGGTGAGAACCTCTGCATAGGTCTTCAGCTGCTGGGGCATCAGATACATCTGAATCTTCATCTGTAGACCCTGCTGAAACCTGCTCGCTCGCTTCTCCTCGTCCGTCACCATATACGGCGCGAAGCGGCTCAGTCGAAGAAACTCCGCGGCATACTCGTCCACGGACTTGTTCCACTGCTGGAGCCTGATGAATTGTTCCTCCATATCTTTCTGTGCCGTAGCAGGGAAGAAGCGGCTGTAAAAACTCTTGGAGAAGGCGTCCCAAGTAACGGGCTTCTCCAGCCTAGCCTCCTCTGCGAGCCACCAAGTTCTCGCAACATCCTTTAGCTGAATCTTAGCTACTTCAACTTGGCTCTCCTTCGGGATACGGGCTGCATTCAGTAGGTCTGTCGTGTCCGTCAACCATTGCTCCGCCTCCAATGGTTTCTCGCTCCCCGTGAATATAGCAGGCTGTAGTCTTCTGAAGTCCGATACATTCCCGGGCTTCTGTTCCTTCGGGGCTGCTAACTCTTGTCTAAGGAGCTCGGTCTGCTGCTGCTGATTTTCCATCTGCTGTTGTTGGTTCCCCAGCATGGTCTGAATGACCTTAAGGATGTCAGCATTCTCTCCTCCTACGGGTCCATTCGGGACTTGCCCGATATTGTTACGACCCGATCGTCTCTCCATACCGTATGATAACTGGAATTGGAAACAATGGAAAGGAGTTAGGATACGAAGGAATGAATCAAGGACGGAATCAAGAAGGACTAATAACTTTGTATATTGTAGTTGGCATAAGCAAATTTCTAGAATTTGCTACTTGTTTGTACTTTAGGTTTGAGAGCCTAGGCTCTGATACCAACCTGTAACGCCCCGATTCCACGGATACGGGGACGTCACTGCGACGTATATACGTAGGTCAGAAGAAGCCCCCACGTATATACGCTAAGCATAAAAGTACAATAAAGAAACAGAGTACAACACAAAGCGTGGTGTATACAGTCATATGCCAACTATAGAAGTACAAATACAAAGTTATACAAGTTATGATAACTGTTACACTTTACAAGTGTTTTGTTTTCACAACCAAGTCCAAAAGAATATATACAAAGATATACATAAGGTGCTCACGTAAGAGATGGAGACTCGTGAGCCAAAAAGAGGAGTACGGCACGAGGGAACTAGAGCTGGTCAGCCTGCTCACTGAAGTATGCCTGATCTTCCGTGGAAGGATCCACTTCGTTCCAGGTCTCGGAATCTGAATATGCAAATCCAAGGAATCAAGACATATAAACAATAGATAGCTGCAGCCAAGTGGCTAAGGGACGAGTACAAGTAAGATGGGACTATACAAGTATATCAACTAACAGATATGAAAAGCATGAATAGATAAAGTCGTATAATAGATCTACAATTAACATTTTATTATTATTACTTGTTTTACTCGGATATCTAGCTATGTGGTCCAGCGTCCCAGTGCACATAGATCCATATCATAGTAATACAAGGTTGTTGTTGGAAATCAGCGGTTGTATCGACGAACTATGTTTACAGTGGACCCCGTACATGCCCGGGATAACGGTCCAGGATTGTTCCGTTGCTTGGTGACGGAAGCCAGCCGCTAGGCTATTCAGGAGGGACTTATGTATGCCCTTTTCAAGATGGTACCAGTAATACAGGGAGCAAGCACTCCCCTCGGTCCCCTGGAGGCCCACAGGTCAGACCGGAACATGGGTTGCACAACACTCCTAAAAGCCACTGTAAACACGAACACATATCGATATCCGCATGTTTTCCCCCGACCCAATACAAGTTGGTCCATTTTATACAAAAGTCAAGGATATCATGCTTGGTTCAAGTGATGGCATGACAAGTGGGGATATCCATTTATTAACAAGTCATGAAACGGAAATATATAATAACAAGTCATGAAGTAATATGAGATAAGATTCATCAAGTATCATGTCATGTAAGATCAGTAATGTAGCATAAACATGAACAATGTATCACATGTGTATAGAGGTTAAAGTCCAAAATCAGAAAAGGAAACAACTAAGTTAAATAGTCAGAATTAGTCGACTAGGTGGGAGGATTAGTCGACTAATAAGGGTCTTCAGTCGACTAATAGTCCGCAGGAGTCGACTAAAGTGGTTTTCCAGAGAGTTTGGTAGTCGACTTGGGTTGGAAGGGTAGTCGACTTGGTGAACTATAAGTCGACTAACGGGTACGCAAGTCGACTAAATCTGTGATATAAAAAGTTGGGATTAATTTCCGGGACATGTTAGTCGACTAGGGTACTATGTATAGTCGACTAGAGGTCTCTGGTCGACTAAAATTTGGGATAAGTCGACTAGAGCCGAGAGTTGGTAATTTTTTGGTTCAAGGAAAATTAGTCGACTAGGGGTCAAAATGTAGTCGACTAGGGGGGTCTAGTCGACTGGTAAAAATGGGTTAGTCGACTAAAACTGTGAAAATCAGAAAAGCTACGTTTCAACTAAAGTGGGTTAGTCGACTAGTCTCTAGGTCAAGTCGACTAATCCTGGAAAACAGAAAACAGAACAGAATTTCAGGTGGTGGTTTGTTGGCCTAAAAATGGGATTTTTATGACACAAGTGTATATGAATGATCTTCACATGTACACAAAAGAAGTGATCTAGTCTTGGTGAGTGAAAATACTCACAAGGAAAGGTTATTTGAAGGTTCTACGAGTCTTGAAGGATCGTTTGCCGACGATGTCACCAACTAGGTCTTTGGCGATACCTCCGACGAAGTGAGATGCGATCCAAAACCAAGAGTGTGATAGCTTGAGAAGAGATGGTGAAGGCTTTGAGGTGGTTGGGAGTTAGGGATTGAGATGGAGAAGTGAAAAAAGAGAAAAGAATTGTAAAGGAAAGTTTATATAGGATTTGATTTTTGTAAAGGGATGAAATTAAAGAATTGGAGAGGGGTTTTGTGCAAAAATAGGGGAGATGAGGTGTCTCCCTTGGCCAATGGTGGCCGGCCAAAGAAGAGAGAGAAAGAGAGAGGAATTGAAGGGCATTTATGAGGAAGGGTGTAGAAATTTGGATATTTTGAAAGAAGATATTTTGGGAAGTAGGTGGAAGGAAAGAAGGAAAGAAAAAGGAAAAAGAAAAAGGAAAAGAATTTGTAAAAGAAAAGATATTTTCTTAATTTTGAAAAATGAAAATATTGAAAACACTGATTCCCGGGTTTAAATCGAGAATGCGGAAAACATTTCGGAAAATACCGAAATCGTCCGAAATTCAAGTGTCTCGGAACGACTCGTAAATTTCACCAAAAATCAATAATAATATATGAAGACGTATAGTGAAATCCGTTGAAGAAATACTTTATAGTTTTATAACTAAAATTCCCGGAATCAGTTAACTACCGACTCCGTTGGAATTTTCATAAATTTATAAAATTCTAAGAAAAAGAATGTAGATAGAAAATACGATTCTAAGAGATAATGCCTAAAGGACTTTCTAGAAATTCCTAACTGTTTGGGAATTAAAATTCCAGGAATCGATCAGCGATACTGGTCGACACCGGTTTTGAAGAAATTCATTTTAATTCTAGAAAATTCCAGAAATTCACCTAAAATCTAATATATTAGGAAATGATATTTGAAATTGAAATTGGTCAAATACGGGAAGTAAATCGAAAAATACGATCGAAAATCAGAATACGCAACTTAGTACGTATTTCGGAAACGGGGTATTACAAGGAATCACTGTTTTCCCATGAGGCTTCGTAGTCTTTTATCTTTCTGAACTTTTTGCTCTTGTATTTGTCTTTATTTTTTGAGCAATGGACAATCCTTCTTCAAATGACCTGTTTTGTTAAATTAAAGCATTTAAATTTACCTTGCTTTAGAAATCTCCTGAATTTCTTTGAAAGCATTGCCATCTCCTCTTCATTGTCATCGGAATCGTCCGTGTCGGAGGATGCATGGAAGGCAATTTCTTTCTTCTTTGAGTGGTGTTTGTCGTTCCTCTTTCTTTCTTTCTTCCAATTGCACTTCATATGCCATTAGATTACCGATTAGGTTTTCTAACGACAAAGTTAAGAGATCATTGGCTTCTTCAATTACTATTGTCTTCTTCTCCCATTCTGGTGTGAGTGCACGAAGGATCTTGCGAACTTTTTCGACTTGGGTGTAGTCCTTTCCAGGGATACTAAGGAATTGGTAATGTCGGTGAATCTTGTAACCATTTCTGATATGGTTTCATTCTCCTCCATTTTGAATAATTCAAACCTGTGGACAAGAACAGATATCTTAGATTCTTTAACTTTATTTGTGCCTTCGTGTGTTACCTGAAGAGTATGCCATATTTGATGTGCAGAAGTAGCTGTTGACACACGGTTGAACTCTTCTTTGGTTAAGGCACAGAACAAGGCATTCATCGCTTTGGCGTCAAGGTTCGCATTCTTCTTTTGATCATCACTCCAAGCGTTATAGTTGGTTGTTGGCTTGGTGTACGATGCTTCTACGATGTTTCAAAGTTCGTAGTTGAGCGATTGCAAGTAGATCTTCATTCTACACTTCCAATAGTTGTAGTTGGATCCGTCAAATAGCGGTGGACGTTGTGTAGAATGTCCTTCTTTGAATTGTGACGAAGGGAACTCCGTTGCTATCCTTTCTTGTTGTTGTTGACTAGGTATGCCGGTTCAGGGTATGCAGGGCTCTGATACCAATTGTGAGACCTGCTCTTATACCAATTGCGAGACCTGCTCTGATACCAATTGTTGGTCCCGAGATGATGCCAATTGTTGAACTTTCTCTGTTGGCACTAATGGATCTAAAATACGAAGTCAACACATATACTAAACAAAGAAGGATTAAAGTTAAACAAATAAATAAACTTGCAATAAAGGAAAAGTAAATCTCAGAAAGTTAGACAAACGCAAACACGAGAGATTTATCCTGGTTCGGTCATCGTGACCTACATCCAGTCCCCAAGCCACCCGCTTGAGATTTTCCGTTATCCTTGATTTTGTACACCCAAAATCACAACCATGCACACCACTTGACAAATCCCCTTTGCCAAATGTGTACACCTTCTCTTACAACCAAGAGAACAATCACCACCTTGTACAACTTGCTTCTACACCAAGAAGACCGTCTTGTACAATGATATTTTTGATGATTACAACACTTTCTATAAGCCTTGGTACTGTGTATGAACATGGACAAGGTCTAGTATAGGAGAAAAAACTTCAGAGAACTTCACTATAGAGTTGGAATTTGGTGAAGAACTGAAGTGGGAACAGTTTTCAGGATTGGCAAAATTTTTGATTAGAAAACTGAAGATTAGAATGGTATATGGCCTTTGGATTAACAACCCTTTATATAGTTGCACACTAGGGTAAGTTAGGGTAGTTACAGGTGCAATTCAAATATTTGAAACGTTGGAAAACGTTGCACAAAAGACCAGATAACAGAAACTATTCAACAGTCAGAAACTGCCTATAGTCGACTTGCCTTTTGAGTTAGTCGACTATACTAGGCAAATTTCCAAAGAATAGTAGACTAGTATTGACTATAAGTCGACTAGGTCAAGATAAGTTCAAGTGACAGGTTTCTGAATAACTGAACCAAGTCGACTACAACTTCTTTATAAGTCGACTAGGCCAGTGATTAGTCGACTATGGGAATAGGGTTAGTCGACTACAAGGTCTATTAGTCGACTACACTTACTGTCAAGTCGACTAATTGACAAATAGAGAGTTGGGTGTAAATTGAGACACAGGATTAGTCGACTAGGATTTGGTCAAGTCGACTACACTATGGGTTAGTCGACTTGAAAGAGGTATTAGTCGACTAATTGACTCTGGTATGTGTGTGTGCATCAAGGCTTTTGACATGCTATATCATAATTACAAAACACATCATATCAACTCTCTTTGGGAAGTCTTGATCATGACGAACTCTTGATATAGTCGTGTGATAGAGCTCCAAATGAAATGCTTCACAAATGTCGTCATCGAAATATGTTCCAACATATTTTGATAATGGTGGTCAGTACACTAGTGATCCTTTTCTTTAGCTATATCATGATGTGGGTATAAAGAGGCACTTCATAGTTAAAGAAACATCATAACAAATGGGATAGCCAAGTGAATGAACCGGACCTTACTGGAGAAGGTTCGATGTATGTTTTCGAATTCTGGATTGTCAAAATTTTTTTGGGCTGAGACGTTAATGTATGTGTGTCATCTTATCAATAAGTTATAATCATCTATGATAAGAGGTAAAAATCTTATAGAGGTTTAGTCAGGGAAAGTTGCTCAAGACTATGATTTGCTTTGAATATTTGAATTCCTGCCTACTACCATGTCAAGGAAGACAAGTTGAATCCTAGAGCGAAGAAATGTGTATTTTTGGAGTTTAAAAGATATGTTAAAGTCTATAAGATATGGGACCCAATAGATAAGAAGAATACTTTGAGCAGGGATGTCACATTTGATGAGGCTTCAACGATGAAGCCTACCCTCTCAGCAGGTGAAGAGTAAGAAACCACAGAAGTTTCGCAACAGGCGGAGAGTGATGCTACTCCACATACTCCAGGTAGTTTAGTATCATTCGAGATTTCACCTATTGTGATACGGGATGAGAATCATGTAGCCGATGAGGATACTGAAGATATTAAGAATCAAGGACAGGTTATGGGTTAAGTCCAATTTATTGCAGTTGGACGAGGTAGAAGAAACCCATATAAGCCCATATGACTTACTATAAATATGATTGTGGCCTATGTACTCCTAGTCATAGAAGATGCTATTCCATCTACATATAGAGAAGTAGAAATCAGTTATAAGTCTGAGATGCGAAAGGAAGCTATGTTAGAAGAGATGAATCTCTTTATAAGAATGACACTTGGAAATTGTCAAAATTTCCCAAGGGGAAGAAGGTTATTGGTTACAAGTGGGTATATACTAAGAAGAAAGAATCTCAAGATGGAGCTACTGTTCACTACAAGGCCAAGTTATTACCAAAAGACTACGCATAGAGAGAAGATATTGATTACAACGAGGTTCTCTCAGCCGTTGTAAAGCACTCTTCCATTTGGATACTGTTGGCATTGGTGGCACAATATGACTTGGAGCTGGATCAGCTCGACGTGAAGACCGCCCTTTCTCCATGGTGATCTTGATGAGGAGATCTTTATAACTCAACCGGTGGGATTTAAAGCTGCAGAAAAAGAAAATCTGATTTGCAAGCTGAAGAAGTCGCTATATGAGCTGAAGCAATCGCCAAGGCAATAATACAAGGGACTTGACATCTTTATGTGTGGCCAGAAGTACACAATGTTGGCCCAAGGTTACAATCACCCTTGTTTAGTGTATTTTGATGATTACAAAACATATTAGTTATTTGTACTAATAACAATTGTTGTTTAAGTGTGTTTCAGGTTTATTATCATACTAGAAGTACTCTCACTCAAATACAAGGCTTTTGGACTCAAGACAATTCAATTTGGGCTCAAGTTGCAATATTGAAGATCAAGTGAAGATAGCCCACCTTGAAGAATAGCTTTGAAGTCCTTTAGAAGTTTGTAAGTTTAGTATGTTAAAGTTTGAATATAGGAAATTTGGCTCTAGGATTTGCACACACACTTGTTTCATGTATTTCCTATGTTTTGAAAATAGTTTTTGAAAATGGTTATTTCTAAGTTTTATGCCTTAGTTTATATATACATGTACCAAAGCTTTATATCCTGAAAAACTTGTTTAAAACATGTGTATAAACTATTTTCTGCATAATACTTAACTATATGTATTTTTAAAATATTTATCAAAATTTTTCTAACTCAAAACAGCCCAGTTTTTCAGTGTCAGGCAACATCGGTCGACCAGCCCGGTCGACCGGCGCTGTGCCTGGACATGCACTGTTTGTGCATGTCCGTCGGTCGACCGGACCAGTCGACCGACAGAGAGCATTCTGCTCTCGGGAATTTTCGGTCGACCGGATCGGTCGACCGGAAGAAGGAAACTGTGTTTCCTCCTTTTGGGTCGGTCGACCGGACCGGTCGACCGGGAGCCAACGTCTACTTCCAGCTGGCCTGGCGGTCGACCGGACCGGTCGACCGCCAAGCCTGCAAATTAGCAACGGCTCTTTCCTCTTTGGGATTTTCTGAAAATCTGTTTTCTTTTTCTATTTTAACAGACTTTTGGAGAGTTGTTGGGGTGCTTTTGCAGGTTGAATTAGGTGAAAAGAAAATGTTTTTAACTTATTTTCAACCCTATAAATAGAGGAGAAGTCTCTCCTTCATACTACTTAGAAAATTCCTCAAGTTTAGTTGTTTTCAAAAGAGAAAAGAAAAATAGTTTGAAGCTTTCAATTCCAACTCTTTCAAGATTGTTTTTCAGTTGAGTTTGATTCTCTATATCACTCTACAACTGAAGTTTTCTCACCACACTTCATAGAGCCAAAAATCCTATACTCATTCTATAGTGAAGTTGTAATTGAAGTGAGAGTGTTTGTAAAAGATTGAGAAAAAGTGTAGTGATCAAGTTGTGATCACTTTGTTCTTGTAATTCCTTCTTGTGGAGCAACCTCTTCGGTAGAGGTCCTTTGTATTCGGTGGAGCTCGGTGCTCGGTCTTCGGTAGACCAATTGTAAAGGCATCCTCGGTGGATAGTGGAAACCCTTCACGGAGGTGAAGGCGGGGACTAGAGCAAGTGTGCTCGAACCTCGAAACAAATCATCTTGTTTGCGATTGCCTTTGCGTTATTCTTGCTTTCAATTTCTCTTGCTTTATATTGTCTTGAATTATTTGCTTGAGAACTAACCCTCTACTTATGCAATCTTGTCTTGTTTACTTTACTTGCTATACTTGTTGTGTTACATTGTGTGCATCTCATTTCTCATCATCATACTTGGCATTGATCGATCACACCTCAATACAACACGATTGCATTGCGCACCTCTAACCCATATCTAGGGGAATTGGGAGGAAGGAGTTCAGAACCTCGCAAGGGGTATTCGGCTCTTAGTCGTGTTTTGAGAGATCGTTGCATCACTCATTTAATAAAAGTTTAAAAAGATCATTAGATTAGCATTCACACCTATTCACCCCCCCTCTAGGTGTTTTTCAATTGGTATCAGAGCTTGGACTCTAGGATTTGGTTTAATCACCTTAGAGAAGATCCTAATTTGCTAATCATTTCATTCATATTCATATAGTAAAAAATGGCCGATGGAATTAAAACCCCTCCTAAGTTTGATGGACTTAACTTTCCCATATGGAAAGTTAAGATGACCGTGTTTTTGCAATCTCTAGGTAGCCGAGTTGCAAAGGCCGTGACTAAGTCCTTTAGTGTACCCCCCGGTGACGAATCCACTTGGTCCGAAATAGAGACTAAGGAATTCGATGCCAATGCCAAAGCTCACTATGCACTTCTTCAAGCCCTAAATGATGATGACATAGCTAGGGTTATACATTGCAAATCCGCATTTGAGATTTGGTCACACTTGATAGTCACTCATGAGGGGATCTCACAAGTAAAGAAGGCTAAGATTGACCTTCTTCGGTCTCAATATGAAACTTTTAGCATGCAAGACAATGAAACCATAGATGATATGGTTACAAGATTTACCAAGATTACTAATGGACTCTCTTCTTTAGGTGAAGATATCAACAATGATCAAAGAGTAAGGAAGATCATCCGGGCTCTTCCTCCTTCATGGGAAGTTAAAGCTACAACCTTGAAGGAACTCAATGACAATGAAGAGATGGAGCTCATAGGTCTCATTGGGAACCTCAAAACCCATGAGATGGAAAGGAAAGCAAGGGAGGACATGGCTCCTACCAAGAAGAAGACCATCGCCTTCAAGAGTCAAGCTACACACTCCGATGAAGATGATGAAGAAGAAGATGATGAGGAGCTCTCACTCCTTGTTAAGAATGTCCGGAGGATGTACAACAAGGCAAAGTACCAAGGTAGAAGGAGATGGCAAGGAGGCAAAGAAGAAAGAAAGATCATATGCTTCAATTGCCAAAAACCGGGACACATTGTGGCGGAGTGTCCGGAAAAAGCAAAGCCTTCCACTTCAAAGAAGCCTTACAAGAAGAAGGCTATGAAGGCAACTTGGGATTCGGAGACCGAATCCGAGGAAGAAATAGACACCGCCAACATGTGCTTCATGGCTAATGAAGGCACAAGCAAGGTAACCTCTTTCCCTTCTCATGATAATGAACTTTCTATGGATGTGTTAGAAGAGGCTTTTGTTGAGTTGTCACAAAACTATGATTTCTTAAAGAAAAAGTATATTAAAATGAAAAAGGAAAATGAATCTTTAAGTCTTCAAGTTTTTACTCTTACAAAAGAAAAGGATGAGTTGGTTTCCACTTGGCCACTACCAAAAATGATTTTGAAAAATATAAGATCTCTTGCAAAGGTAAGGCCCCACTAATTGACTCAAATGAAGTTTCTATGCTTAGGAAAGATTAGATTCATTAAGTGTTGTTTTGAAAGATTGTGAGTTTAACAAGAAGAAAATTGAGGCTATGTTTCCTAAGAAACAAGCCCCAAAGAAAAATGCTCATGCTCATGTTCATGTTCATGCTACACAACCTAAACAACATGGCAAAACCCCAAAACATGCTCACACTACACATCATGCTTTCATGTATAGAAAAGTGTACTCATGTTCACATTGTGGGCGGAAAGGACACTTAGCTAATTTTTGTTATGATAGACTAAGTGCATCACATCATAATGTTTGGGTTCGTAACACTAACTTTCAAGGACCCAAGAAAGTTTGGGTACCAAAGTCAACAATTGTTTTAAATGATGTAGGTACTTTCCAAAGCCCAACGACGTAGAGGTTTGTGGTATCTTGATAGTGGTTGCTCAAGGCACATGACTTGGGACATCAACAACTTTGCAACCCTATCAAGATATCATGAAGGTGGCACCGTCACCTTCGGAGATGATGCCAAGGGTAAAATCATCGGTATTGGTAATGTAAAACTTGGCACCTCTCCTTTAATTGAAAATGTAGTTTTAGTTGATGGCCTCAAGCATAATCTCTTGAGTGTTAGTCAACTTTGTGATAAAGGTTTTGATGTTGTTTTTGATAATGTTGCTTGTAAAGTTATTGATAGAATTTCTAATGTTTGTGTATTTTCCGGTTTTCGTGAAAGTAATGTTTATATGATTGATATGTTAAATATGTCTTGTAATATTACTTGTTTGAAAGCCCTCGATGATGACTCTTGGTTGTGGCATAGGAGATTAGGGCATATTTCTTTTGATCACATTTCTAGGTAAACACAAAGGAAATGGTGAAAGGTATTCCTTATTTGAATTTTGAAAAGGACCGAGTTTGTGACGCATGTCAATTTGGGAAACAAACTAAGTCTTCTTTCAAGTCAATTAAGGATATTATGACATCACGTCCTTTGGAGTTAATCCATATGGATCTATTTGGCCCAACACAAACCAAAAGTCTAAGTGGGAATAGATTTGCTTATGTTTTGGTTGATGATTTTTCAAGATTTACTTGGGTTTTCTTTCTTGAACATAAAAGCCAAGCATTTTCATATTTCCAAATTTTTAAGAAAAGAGTTGAAAAAGAAAAAGATGTTTCGATTTTGAGAATAAGAAGTGATAGAGGAGGTGAATTCATTAACCAACCCTTTACCACTTTTTGTGATGAACATGGAATAAAGCATGAACTTTCTTGTCCTAGAACTCCACAACAAAATAGAGTAGTTGAACGGAAAAATAGAACATTACAAGAGATGGCTAGGACAATGCTAAGTGAATATGGTCTACCACATTATTTGTGGGCCGAGGCCGTAAATACATCATGCTACATATCTAATCGTGTTTTCTTGTGTAAAAATACTACTAAAATCTTTTTGAAATGTATTTTTCTAGAAAACCTAATGTTTCCTATTTTAAAGTTTTTGGATGCAAATGTTTTGTTTTAAATACAAAAGATAATTTGGGAAAATTTGATCCTAAATCTTATGAGGCTATTTTTGTAGGTTACTCAAACACTAGTAAAGCTTATAGAGTTTTCATTAGATCATCTTTGACTATTGAAGAGTCTATTCATGTTAAGTTTGAGGAATCTAACAAGTTTGTTAAGAATGTTGTAGAGATAGATGCATTGGATGAAGGCATGGAGAAAGTGACCTTGGAGGATGCTTCTACTATGGGAGACAAACCAAAGGATGATGAAGGAAGCAATGCTAAAGTGGAAGAGGCACAAGAGAATGAAAATCAAACACATGAGGTGGAGCCTACTCAACCACTACCAAAGGATTGGAGATACAATCCACATCATCCCAAGGACCTCGTCATAGGTGAAGTATCAAAAGGGGTAACCACTCGCTCTAAAATTCAAGATTATTGTGGCCACTTTGCATTTATTTCACACATAGAACCCAAAAATGTGCTCGAAGCCGAGGCCGATTCATATTGGTTGCTAGCCATGCAAGAGGAGCTCAATCAATTTGAGCGCAACCAAGTTTGACACCTTGTTCCTAGGCCCCACGATAGACCAACAATTGGTACTAAGTGGATCTTTAAGAATAAGTTGGATGAATCGGGTAATGTAGTTAGAAACAAGGCTAGGTTAGTTGCCCAAGGTTACACTCAAATCGAAGGGATCGATTTTGAAGAAACCTTTGCACCCGTAGCACGGCTTGAAGCCATACGGATGACATTAGCATTTGCCTCATATAAAGATTTCAAATTATTTCAAATGGATGTTAAAAGTGCTTTTCTAAATGGATTTATTGAAGAGGAGGTGTATGTTGAACAACCCCCCGGTTTGTTGATCCTACACATCCGGATTTTGTTTTTAAATTAGATAAAGCTCTTTATGGTTTAAAACAAGCCCCTAGGGCTTGGTATGAAAGACTTTCCTCATTTTTGATTTCAAATGGTTTTAAGAAAGGTAAAATTGATACAACTTTGTTTACAAAACATGTAGAAAATGACATTCTTATTGTGCAAATTTATATAGATGATATTATTTTTGGTTCTACTAATGAATCTCTTTGCAAAGCTTTTGAGTCATGCATGAAGGATGAATTTGAAATGTCTATGATGGGGGAGCTCAACTATTTCCTTGGACTCCAAATCAAGCAAAGGAAGGATGGGATCTTCATCAATCAAGCCAAGTACACAAAGGAACTAATCAAAAGGTTTGGGCTTGAAGGATCAAGAGTAAGCAAAACTCCCATGGCAACAACTACAAAGCTTGACAAGGATGAACAAGGTAAAAGTGTAGACATTAAACTTTATAGAAGCATGATTGGTAGCTTGCTTTATTTGACGACTAGTAGGCCGGATATTATGTTTTCCGTTTGTCTTTGTGCACATTTTCAATCTTGTCCTAAAGAATCTCACATAATAGCGGTTAAACGCATAATTAGATACCTTAAGGGCACTATTGAAATGGGTTTATGGTATCCTAAAACCGGATTATTTGAAATGAAGAGTTTTCGGATGCCGACTATGCGGGTTGTAGGGTAGATAGGAAGAGCACAAGTGGAACATGTCAATTCTTAGGTAATTGTCTTGTATCTTGGTCTTCCAAAAAGCAAAATTCGGTAGCCCTATCAACCGCCGAGGCGGAGTATGTTGCGGCCGGAGCTTGTTGTGCACAAGTTCTTTGGATGAAACATACTCTCCTTGACTATGATTTACACTTTGATCATGTTAAAATATTTTGTGATAATACTAGCACTATTCACATGACAAAGAATGCAAATCAACATAGTAAAACCAAACACATTGACATTAGGTATCACTTTCTTAGAGATCATTATGAGAAAGGTGATATTGTTATTGAATATGTTTCTACCGATTTTCAACTTGCCGATATTTTTACTAAACCTCTAGATTATGCTAGATTTTCATTTATTTGTGGTGAGTTGAATGTTTGTATTATAGATTCTTAAAATTAAAATTTTGTTTTTAACCTTTTTTGATGTATGACAAAAAGGGGGAGAATAAGTTTGTTGATATTTGGAAAATAAGTGTTTAAATTAAACTTTCTAAGTTTGATAAAGTTTGATACTATTTGAGTTTCAATTCATGAAGAAAAAGAAAGTTTGTGTTTATTTGAGTTTTTGGACAAAAACTATTGTGTTTGTTAAATGCTTTATGTATGCTTACATAGCTTTTCATATCATGATAAATACATAGCATTGTTTGAGGGGGAGCTTTCCAAGCTTTTCCTCCTTTATTTGTTTTAATAACTTATATGTTTTGTCATCATCAAAAAGGGGAGATTGTTGGCCCAAGGTTACAATCACCCTTGTTTAGTGTATTTTGATGATTACAAAACATATTAGTTATTTGTACTAATAACAATTGTTGTTTAAGTGTGTTTCAGGTTTATTATCATACTAGAAGTACTCTCACTCAAATACAAGGCTTTTGGACTCAAGACAATTCAATTTGGGCTCAAGTTGCAATATTGAAGATCAAGTGAAGATAGCCCACCTTGAAGAATAGCTTTGAAGTCCTTTAGAAGTTTGTAAGTTTAGTATGTTAAAGTTTGAATATAGGAAATTTGGCTCTAGGATTTGCACACACACTTGTTTCATGTATTTCCTATGTTTTGAAAATAGTTTTTTGAAAATGGTTATTTCTAAGTTTTATGCCTTAGTTTATATATACATGTACCAAAGCTTTATATCCTGAAAAACTTGTTTAAAACATGTGTATAAACTATTTTCTGCATAATACTTAACTATATGTATTTTTAAAATATTTATCAAAATTTTCTAACTCAAAACAGCCCAGTTTTTCAGTGTCAGGCAACATCGGTCGACCGGCCCGGTCGACCGGCGCTGTGCCTGGACATGCACTGTTTGTGCATGTCCGTCGGTCGACCGGACCAGTCGACCGACAGAGAGCATTCTGCTCTCGGGAATTTTCGGTCGACCGGATCGGTCGACCGGAAGAAGGAAACTGTGTTTCCTCCTTTTGGGTCGGTCGACCGGACCGGTCGACCGGGAGCCAACGGCTACTTCCAGCTGGCCTGGCGGTCGACCGGACCGGTCGACCGCCAAGCCTGCAAATTAGCAACGGCTCTTTCCTCTTTGGGATTTTCTGAAAATCTGTTTTCTTTTTCTGTTTTAACAGACTTTTGGAGAGTTGTTGGGGTGCTTTTGCAGGTTGAATTAGGTGAAAAGAAAATGTTTTTAACTTATTTTCAACCCTATAAATAGAGGAGAAGTCTCTCCTTCATACTACTTAGAAAATTCCTCAAGTTTAGTTGTTTTCAAAAGAGAAAAGAAAATAGTTTGAAGCTTTCAATTCCAACTCTTTCAAGATTGTTTTTCAGTTGAGTTTGATTCTCTATATCACTCTACAACTGAAGTTTTCTCACCACACTTCATAGAGCCAAAAATCCTATACTCATTCTATAGTGAAGTTGTAATTGAAGTGAGAGTGTTTGTAAAAGATTGAGAAAAAGTGTAGTGATCAAGTTGTGATCACTTTGTTCTTGTAATTCCTTCTTGTGGAGCAACCTCTTCGGTAGAGGTCCTTTGTATTCGGTGGAGCTCGGTGCTCGGTCTTCGGTAGACCAATTGTAAATGCATCCTCGGTGGATAGTGGAAACCCTTCACGGAGGTGAAGGCGGGGACTAGAGCAAGTGTGCTCGAACCTCGAAACAAATCATCTTGTTTGCGATTGCCTTTGCGTTATTCTTTCTTTCAATTTCTCTTGCTTTATATTGTCTTGAATTATTTGCTTGAGAACTAACCCTCTACTTGTGCAATCTTGTCTTGTTTACTTTACTTGCTATACTTGTTGTGTTACATTGTGTGCATCTCATTTCTCATCATCATACTTGGCATTGATCGATCACACCTCAATACAACACGATTGCATGCGCACCTCTAACCCATATCTAGGGGAATTGGGAGGAAGGAGTTCAGAACCTCGCAAGGGGTATTCGGCTCTTAGTCGTGTTTTGAGAGATCGTTGCATCACTCATTTAATTAAAAGTTTAAAAAGATCATTAGATTAGCATTCACACCTATTCACCCCCCCTCTAGGTGTTTTTCACACAAGAAGTAAATATGACCCATATGTTTACTACAACAAGTTACCAGGTGAAGTAATCTACTTATTAATATATGTGGATGATACGTCATTGCTTCCAAGAGTAGATCAGTGATCGATAGGTTGAAAAAATAATTGTCTTCCGAGTTCGAGATGAAAGATGTAGGCGAAGCAAAGAATGTACTTGGCATAAAAATTGAGAGAGACAGGAATAATGGCAAGGATCACTTGACTCAGAAGGGATATTTGCAAAAGGTACTTTATAAGTTCAATATCAATGGTGATATGAAGTCTGTAAGTATATTGTTGGCTCCTCACTTCAAGCTTAGAGCTACTATATCTCCTACTATCGTTGTAAAATGTGAGTATATATCTCACATACCTTATATCAATGCAGTAGGTAGCTTGATGCATGCTATGGTATGTATGAGGTTCGATTTGTCACAAGTCGTCAGTATGGTAAGTAGGTACATGCACGATCCGGTAGAGGTCATTGGAGGCGGTGAAGTGGATTCTACAGTACATCAAATGTACGATAGATGTTGGATTAGTATTAAGAAGGACACCAATGGTAAGCAAGATTGTATGGGGTATGTTAACTCCGATTATGCAGGAGACCTTGACAAGCGCCGATTTACGATGGGGTATGTTTTCACATTGTCCCAAATATCGATGAGTTGGCGCTCTATTTTACAGTTTATTATAGCTTTATCAACAACAAAGCTGAGTATATGGCCATGACAGAGGCTGTAAAGGAAGACATTTGACTTCAAGGGTTGCTTAATGATTTGGGGATCGAACATGATCAGTTGAGGATCAATTGTGATAGCATGAATGCTAGTTCTTCTATCATTCATGTACAAAGCACATCGATGTCAGGTTTCATTTTGTTAGAGTGATTCTTGAATAAGGTGATCTAGTGTTTGAGAAGATTCATACAAAGAAGAATTCAATAGACATGCTTACCAAGGTGGTTCCAGGTGTTGTGCTCCGACAACAACCAGAAGAGGAATCCCTGAATCTCCCAAGCACGAAGAACAAATTCCCAAAACAGCACAAATACCAAAACCAGAGAAAGAACACACGAAAAACAACGCTTAACGAGGTTCGGCCTTGATGCCTATGTCCTCGGGGGTAATGAAAGAGAGATTCTATTGATTTTGTAAATCAATTACACTGGATGCAGCTTCTCTGAGTATCAAGAGAGCTGCTACTTTCCTTGGTACAACAAAACCCTAGAAATCCCGTTTAAATACAACAGATTTCTAAATCAGCAATCGCAGCCCGCAACCCGACTGTCGGTCGACCGGGTGGTCGACCGGGCCGGTCGACCGTTCACCACCGAGAGTTGGGTCACTTCAGTTGGTCGACCAGGCGGTCGACCGAGCTCCCTTCTTGTGCATGTTGTGCACGTCGGTCGGTCGACCGGCCGGTCGACCGAACTCTGCTATTGCGGGCGGTCGACCGGGCCGGTCGACGAAAACCTGCTGCTGCTGCTGTTAACCTGTTTTGCTGCTGCTACTTCCTTCGTCTTTCGTCGATGACTTCTTCGACGATCCCTCGACGATCCTTGTCGACTTCCTCGACAATATCCTCTCTCTTTCCAACAATTCTCCACCTCGGTGAAGATTCTTCCAAATCTGTCACGCCCCGCTTCCCAAAATACGCTGGAGCGGAGACGCGACACGAGTCGTCGACGCATATACGCAAGGAAAATACCTCACGTATACGCGCTAAGCCTAAAGTAACCTGAACAACCTATAAATCTAAACCATAATAATCAAGAATCACTGCAATAATACATATAAAGACTACACATGATCTGGAATGAAATAAGGAACAGAATAGAAGCCAAGGGTGATATAAGGAATTAAAGAATAAAGCAGGAATAAAGAAAGGAAAGAATACCAGAAACAAAAGAGAGAGAGAGTCCGGTTCCTCGCAAGTCGTACAGTCTCATCGTACATCTGCACAATAGAACAAGCGTCCAATATCTGGACGTGCAAATCTAGGGTCGTCAGAAAGCGACCTAGTGAGTGTGTGTGTAAAGGGGAGAGCTCGTGCATATAAACAAGGTGCATAAAGCAATAACAAAATAACTGTAGATATAAGATAATCAAATAACATGATACATAAGTAACTGAATAACAATAGCAAGAATAAGAGTACATGTACAAGACAAGTAAAACAACTGTAACAAACAACATATGTCTAGGTGTATATCCTAGCAATATCACTAACCTAGTACATAATCTGGTCCTGGTTACAGTCATGAGTCTATCATAATGATATATATAGATATACAATTAGGTGATTACAGTCAGTCACAATACATCAACAGTTTATTATTAATTATGTCAGCGAACACCAATTGTCACATGTAATAGACGCATCCCATACTACGCCTACCACACATGCCAATCGATGTCCTCAGTTATTGAAACTGATCGGTTGGAGACATTGTCCATACTTTAGGTGGGTCCCGTGCATACCCGGGACCACGGCCCAGAATCCTGGCGCTGAACCAGGACTACCGTAAGGTAGTCAAGAACATGTAAGCAGGAACAGGTACATGTATAACATGTATAACCGGAATAGGACGGGGTGTCAGTCACCCCACGGGAACCCTGCAGTGGAACCCTCTTTCGGCTGCGCAACCTAAATCCTAGGTCCACCCAAAATACGGACGCTGTCTCCTCCATCAATCTCCCCAATCCCAGTGTAAGTTGTTTGTTATCATGTTTTAGTTTATCAAGATTATTTAATGTGCATGTTACTTAAATCACTGGGATAACTCAGTGGTAGTCACGTTAACAATATCAACATGTAATCAGGATACCGGTATAATATAAATATACAATATCAAGGAACAAGATACCGGTATAACAGGAATATATAACAAGTATAACATGCAGGTGTTGTTACCGTGTAATAATATTTTCCCAGCAATTAAGTAATATGGGAAAGATAGTTATCAGGTAAATACCAAGTATAATCAGTCAGGTTCCACAGATAAATCATGATTATTCAAGATGAGTAATGACCTACTGTCATGAATAGAATAATCCAGGCAAATTATGAAATCAACTAATATTCTCAAAGTCATCGATACATCCAGCTCTCAATAACTGAAATAACAATTATTCTGATACACCTAATCAAATCCTCACACTCCATTCTGACCAAATCGCCACACACTCTCACTTCTATCAAAGCTAATCATAAGATCCTAAAACTCGGTAACATATCAGATATATATCTAGGATCTATCAAGTCAAGTCAATTCAATCAATATCTATTCCTCAAAACCAGATCCATCCAACTATAGTCAAGATCATAACTAAAGAGGGTAACGTCCTCAATCAATAAGAAATCTAGATCATCTTTATATCTAGTATCCAACGTTGATAAGATCATCAGTACAATCAATATATTAAGGTAAATATGAAAGTCTTTGGTTTAATTATCTAAAACCAAAATCATGTTACATATCTATTTCAAGGGTAAGCTATACACACACATAATAACAATCCAACAAGATCAAACTCCCTATAAACTGATCAAGATCCAATATAAATATATCATAGGTCAACTCCAACTCTAACTATGTCAATGCCAATCCAAGTATCGGCAAATCAGTATATCAGTTAAAACAATGTCATATCTAATACCTTCTCAATATCCACAGAAGTTCTAATCTGAAATAATCACCAACAACTACCGACAATTGGTATGCATAAGATCGTTCTTCTATCCTCATATATGAAGTAGGTCAACTGATCAATAGATCGAACAAAATCACAGTATAAGATATGCCTCAACTAGTCCTGGATCAATAGTGGTAAATAGCTACACATACAAATTTATCAAGATAATAATATTAATAATAAACCTCATATTACAAAATACATATATACGTATTAAAATACTATCATTATTATTAAATCCAATATTATAAAATAAGGGTATTACAAAATCTGAGCCGAACTGTCCATCGACTCGAGAGTGGCTGCACCAATGTGGTTGCCTACGTACCCTGCCCAAGGGATCAAGCCATCCGTAGTTCATCTAAATGAGCTTCAGCAAGCTCAAGCTACCTGAAGGACATGGAGCAAAGTTTTGCAATGTGCAAACTTGACTCCAGACACCACCTTAGTAAGCATGTCGACGGGATTATCTGATGTATGAATCTTCAACAGTTCGATATCACCCTCTTCTAGAATCTCCCGAACGAAATGGTACCTGACGTCTATGTGCTTCTGAAATCACCTAGAGGGGGAGTGAATAGGTGATAATGCTAATCTATAGAACTAAATGCGGAATTAAAAACTAATTGTAATTACACAAAATGCAAGTAACAAGTGATGCACACAAACCAAGCCAAGCATATAAGTGTGAATGAACAATGTGAAATGATGCAAGGCACAAAAGTAAAGAGAGAGAGAGATAGAGTAAGAGTCAAGGGATCAAGCGCAAACAACAAGATATGTTTCGAGGTTCGAGCACCCAGCTCTACATCCCCTCCTTCACCCAGAAGGATTTTAAGTCCACTAGCTTGTCCACAAAGGACTCCCACAAAGGGAACCTCCACCGAGGATTGGGGCAATAACAATTACAAGGAGTAACCAACTCCCCTCTTTACAAACACTACCTCCTCCTTGAGGCACAACACCAAGCCAACAAACAATC
Source organism: Agave tequilana (assembly GCA_038442645.1). Classification (NCBI taxonomy): domain Eukaryota; kingdom Viridiplantae; phylum Streptophyta; class Magnoliopsida; order Asparagales; family Asparagaceae; genus Agave; species Agave tequilana. The sequence continues at coordinate 47,432 of JAVJIF010033256.1, read as the reverse complement.
ACCTCACAACTTGAGGGATTAGCACAAAGCAACACAAGGATCACCTCACAACTTGAGGGATACAACACAAAGACACAAAGCTAAGCAAAGATTGGGTTTACAACTTGGTGGTTTAACAAACAACCACAAACAATCTCTTTTCCCACACAAGGATCCTATAGAATAAGATAGTAGATGTTGCTCAAGTGTGGAGAAAACCAAAGGAATGGAAATCAAAATCTCAAACAAAATCTTTGGGAAAAACTAGAAACCAAGATGAAGAAAATGAATCAAAATCTTTTCCCAAAACCCTTTCTTGATTTTCCAAACCCTAGCAAAAACACCAAATGGATTGTTCAATTAAAGCCCAAAAACTTCTTTTGATTGCTGTGAAAACACTAGAGAAAGCTCAGAAAATTCGTCCAAAAATTCTTAGAGAAAACTGGCCATTAATGGGGTATTTATAGCCCCCAGAAAAATATAGCCGTTGGCAGCAGATTCTGCCAGAAATGGCCTACCGGTCGCCCGATCGGTCGACCGGCCAACGGTCATATTTGACCGCTGGCAGAACCCGGTCGACCGCCCAGATACAGAGAGCAGACTTCTCTGCTCCGGTCGACCGCCCGGTCGACCGCCCAGATACAGAGAGCAAAGCTCTATGGTCCGGTCGACCGGCCCACTGTGCTGCCAGACGTGCACAGCTCTGTGCACGCCGGTCGACCGCGCGCGGTCGACCGGCCCTTGGTTCGGTCGACCGAGCGGTCGACCGACCTGATCTGTCAGCCAGTTCTGGGTCTGATAAACAGGGTAATTATAAAAACTTCTTTTATCTCTTCTAAAATCTCCATAAAAATTCTTTTAACATTTTATATTGAAATACAAACTTGTGATAAAAATTTCAAGACAATATAAAACATTTGGGATCATTTTTGTGTCTTGCAAATTTTATCAAAAACTAAAACTTGTATTTTATCAAACTTGGATTTTTCAACAGAAAATACGTTTGTCCAAAACTCATCCAAATACAAAAACATGATATTTAAATATTTTGAAGCATGTTGCATATGGATATAATCCAATATACAAGAAACATATATATATCCATGTTTTTGACTTTAATTCCAAAAATATGTTTTGTTAGAAATACCAAAACATAAAACACATGAAATAGACTATTAAACTAAGTTTGTTTAAATAGTTGAAGCATGTATGTATATAGAACAAATCTAATATACATTAAACCATGTAAACTTGTTTTGATATAATATCTATTCATGCAAACCAAAATCAGTTAAACCAAAAACCGAAAACCAAACATGAAACGTGTTTGTTGTGAACTTGAGCATATCATACTATTCTAATTTTTACAATTTGGATCTAAACACAAAACTAATCTATGGTACCGATGTCTTCTTGTAGAGCGCCGTCTCCAAGCCGACTCGATCCAAAACTTCGTGATCTACAGAGCTAGACTCCAATGAGTGCTATATATGATCTTGACACTCGGGCTCTTGAATCACCATGTGAAAGCTTCCAAATCATCTTGTTGAAGCTAATCACCAACTAATATCTTGATTAATGATCTGAAATTAAAATCACAAGATTATTAGTACACATAACTACATGAGTAATCATCATCCAAACTAGAGTGGAAGGCCTTTGGGCCAACAATCTCCCCTTTTTGATGATGACAAAACTCATGGAGTTATATATGCATGGATTAAAGTTAAGCTTCAAAGAAGCTCCCCCTTAACTCATGCATAAACAAATAAACATAAATATGCAATGAATATGAAACATGAAACATGCATAGATATGCATAAAACAATAAAAGGCTCTAGATACCAATGAAATTTTTCAAAAACAAATAAACATGCTCTAAATACCAATTAAACCTCTAGATACCAATAAAACTTAATATATGCAAAACAAAACTAATAATCTCTTTTACAAGCTCTTGATACCAAAAATAAATACCAAAAATAAACATGTTCTTTAAATAATGCTTTTGATACCAATTGAACTTAGTAAAAATATACTTATTGAAAAATATAAAACATGCATACTAAACTAAGATGTATATAAACTCAAATTCTTCTCCCCTTTTGTCAATCATCAACAAAGGGGTTAAAGGCAAAACAAAACTAATAAAAACATATTCTTCTCTTCTTTTATTCAAAACAAAGAATCAATCAAGGGATGTTCTCCCCTTCTTGTCTAAAACCAAATATGATACCAATTAAAAATGTGTCAATGAAGTGCATATAGATACCTAATTAAAAATGAAACTATACCAATTGAAAAACAAAAATCTTGATACCAATTGATAAGTAAACAAAACAACATACCAATTGTAAATAAACAATCTTGATATCAATTGAAATTAAACATTATAAATTTGAATTTCTAAACATAGATCTTACTACCAATTGAAATTATTATTCTTTTTAAGCATATAAAATACCAATTGAAATCATTATATTCTATCATAAAGCAAGGGAGTGGAATACAAACTGCCAATTGAAAGATGAAATACAAGATTTCTCCCCTTTATGAAATACCAATTAAAACTATAATAAGGCTCGAATTAAGATACCAATTGAAAGCTAAATCAATTGAAACAAAGTTGAAGCTCAAGCTTATCATAATCAAAATTTGTGCTCTAAGATATAGAAATATAGTAAGCACAACTAAAACACATATATGTATGAAAAGTTTGGATACCAATCGAAATTGATACTAATTGAAATGAAAGAAAAACTAATACCATATTTTATATGTATGTATACTTTCAATTTAACTTACACAAAAATACTATATGAGTATACAAAGAAGTGTCAAGATTGATACCAATTGGAAGAATTCAATGATACCAATTGAAACAACAATAAGATCAAGTGTATATCTCATATTACCTATCCTCCCATTCATGTTCAAGTTAAAATGATTTTCACAATAAAGCATATATGAGCATGATCGCCCATCCAACCGCCCGTAGAAGGTAGGGGTTTTCAAAAATAGGTTTGAAAATGTAGTATGTTTGAAAATCTCTACCATAGTGAAGAATACGAACTAGTAAGGAAAAAGAATTTTAAACTAGTACAAAATCCTTCAAGTAAGGAAAAAATAAAATTATTTTTCATGAAACACATGTAAATCACATGATCACTAAACACTCAAAGTCCATAAAGCCCATATCATACTCATGAAAACACAATCATGAGAAACATAATAAAGTGAGTGAACAAGTGTTATGTGACACATATCAACATGAAAATATTCAATTTAGCTTATATGAAATTCCTTAAAGACATGAAAACATGAAAAACTAGATTTTCATTTTTCAATTGAAATTACCTAAAAACATGAAAATCATCAAAATCACCAAAGCGATTTAAACTTCAAGCATATGTATGTCATGTACAAACTAAAGTATACATACATATCCCAAACATAATGAGTCCACAAGGTATATGCATGAAGGCACTGGCTCAAAGGATGTATATGTATAATCAATAGTTTAGACAAGATGGACATATACATGAAGTTAAAACACATAATCATAAAAACATATCCAAAATGGGAATATAGGTTAAAATGCATGAATCATCAAAACTAGACTATACTAGCATATATAATGGGTACAAATAGGCATTCAAGCACAAACATATATAAAGATTTATTAGTAGCCCACTATATGAACAAGTATAAATCCTAGTCTTAATGAAAACTAACATCTAAGCATATATTCAAATCATGAAGCAAAAAGGTCAAAAATCAACATGATAAACTTAAAAATGATCATGAAGTAAATCCACATGCTATTAGAATCATGATATACATAATAGCCAAACAATGGTGAGAACACAACAAATGGGTCTATCTAAACATGGGTGATCTCAAAAGCTATACATGCATGTCAATGATCTAATAATCAAGGCATTTAACATACTAAACATGAATCATCAAACAAAAAAATCATAAAACATCCATATGATCATTATGAAGATGCATGTGCATTAGATCTAGGGCATACATATTAGTTTAAACAAGGTGAGAACACTAAATATAGATCCATATAAAACATGGGTGTCTCAAGTAACTAAACATGTATAACACTGATCTAATCAACATGACATAAGCATAATGAACAATAAAATATGAAAACATGATATAAACAATAATATGAAAGCATATAAATATAAACGGGAGTTAGAGATCGATACCAAAACCGATGAAGGCACCTCTCTAGTTCTCCAAACCTATGGTGGTCTTCTCCACCAAACTTCCCTTGAAAGTGATGCATCCAAATTTGTTTTCTTTAGGCACGGAATGCATCCACTTCAAGGCACCAACACTCTCACGTTATGCGAGAGCCCACTCCTACATCAAAATCAAAGGGTGGTCTTTGGTACCCATTTTCTTTTGGGTCCACGGGGGTTAGTATCTTTTCTAACCCAAACAAGATTATTTGCTAAATTTTCAATATGTAAACGATCATAGCAAAATCTAATAAGATGGCCTTTTCGACCACAATGTGTACAAGTGTACACATGAGCATACATGTGATGGTGGTGACCGTGAGTAGCATGTGTATGCCGTGGAGGGTGTGCATGCAAAGATGGAACTTGTTTCTTTCGAACCAAGGTTTCCAAACGTGTATGATTTAAAGCACATTGGCTCAAAGTGGAGCCCAAACAATCAACACTTTTCTTCAAAACATTTATATCATTTTCAATACTTGAAGATAAAGTGGAGCATGCAAAAGGTGTGCTAGGTGAAGCTACACTAGCATGGCAAACATGAGAATCTATGTCAATTTTTAAAGATTCATTTTTCTTAAAAATTAGTTCCAATTCTTTTATAACGAAATCAATTTCATTTTTCAAAAAAGGTTATCTTTAAAACAAAATCCAATTTAGAAGATAAAACCTCATTATTTTTCACAACATCATCACAATCATTTTTGTTTCAAAACATCAATCTCTCTTAAGGCAAGGTCTAGTTGAGATCTTAGTGAGTCACGTTCACTAGTAATCTCTTCCTTCTCTTGCAAAACCGATTCAAAAGTTAAGCACAAATCCTTCATTTCTTCTTTTAGTTCAAGATTATTCTTTTTCAAAAAAGATTATGTTTTTCACAAAATTTTCAAGCTTAGAGGCAAGTCTACATTTAAGTTTTGAACTTCAAAACACCCATAGCAAGATGAGCTAGAGCTATCATCTATTTGAGAATCCGATTGTACCTCAAGGGAGTTCTTCCCTTGGACCATGAGGCAATGCTCGTCGGACATGTCTCTCCTAAATCTTCTCAACTTGTTGATAATCCTTGGTAGCTCGGGAGAAGTCAATATGCTCTAAACTGCAAAAGCCGAATCATAATGATCAAACACCGGTAAAAGATCTTCATTAAGAGATGCTCTAAGTGTCTTAAATGCTAATGCATTTGCCTTTTTATGCTTGCTATGATTTGGGTAGGATTCATTAGTAGTGGCTTGATAAACTAGATGTCCTAGGGTTTTCAAATGACTACTCATATTGGCTTTCAAACATCAAGTTTAAAAAAGTCAAACATAGGAGGGCTATCCATGAGTGCAAACTAAATGTGTGTAAATGAACAATGCAAATGAAGATTAGCAAATCAAGATCACACTCCTAGGTGGTTAAACCTAAATATCAGGAGCGTAGGCTCTGATACCAATTGAAATCACCTAGAGGGGGGTGAATAGGTGATAATGCTAATCTATAGAACTAAATGTGGAATTTAAAAACTAATTGCAATTACACAAAATGCAAGCAACAAGTGATGCACACACAACCAAGCCAAGCATATAAGTGTGAATGAACAATGTGAAATGATGCAAGGCACAAAAGTAAAGAGAGAGAGAGAGAGAGAGAGAGAGAGAGAGAGAGAGAGTAAGAGTCAAGGGATCAAGCGCAAACAATAAGATATGTTTTGAGGTTCGAGTACCCAGCTCTACATTCCCGCCTTCACCCAGAAGGATTTTAAGTCCACTAGCTTGTCCACAAAGGACTCCCACAAAGGGAACCTCCGCCGAGGATTTGGGGTAATAACAATTACAAGGAGTACCCAACTCCCCTCTTTACAAACACTACCTCCTCCTTGAGGCACAACACCAAGCCAACAAACAATCACCTCACAACTTGAGGGATTAGCACAAAGCAACACAAGGATCACCTCACAACTTGAGGGATACAACCCAAAGGCACAAAGCCAAGCAAAGATTGGGTTTACAACTTGGTGGTTTAACAAACAACCACAAACAATCTCTTTCCCACACAAGGATCCTATAGAATAAGATAGTAGATGTAGCTCAAGTGTGGAGAAAACCAAATGAATGGAAATCAAAATCTCAAACAAAATCTTTGGGAAAAACTAGAAAACAAGATGAAGAAATTGAATCAAAATCTTTTCCCAAAACCCTTTCTTGATTTTCCAAACCCTAGCAAAAATACCAAATGGATTGTTCAATTAAAGCCCAAAAATTTCTTTTGATTGTTGTGAAAACACTAGAGAAAGCTCAGAAAATTCGTCCAAAAAATTCTTAGAGAAAACTGGCCATTAATGGGGTATTTATAGCCCCCAGAAAAATATAGCCGTTGGCAGCAGATTCTGCCAGAAATGGCCTACCGGTCGCCCGGTCGGTCGACCGGCCAACGGTCATATTTGACCGCTGGCAGAACCCGTCGACCGGCCGGTCGACCGCCCAGATACAGAGAGCAGACTTCTCTGCTCCGGTCGACCGCCCGGTCGACCGCCCAGATACAGAGAGCAAAGCTCTATGGTCCGGTCGACCGGCCCACTGTGCTGCCAGACGTGCACAGCTCTGTGCACGCCGGTCGACCGCGCGGTCGACCGGCCCTTGGTTCGGTCGACCGAGCGGTCGACCGACCTGACCTGTTAGCCAGTTCTGGGTCTGATAAACAGGGTAATTATAAAAACTTCTTTTATCTCTTCTAAAAACTCCATAAAAATTCTTTTAACATTTTATATTGAAATACAAACTTGTGATAAAAATTTCAAGACAATATAAAACATTTGGGATCATTTTGTGTCTTGCAAATTTTATCAAAAACTAAAACTTGTATTTTATCAAACTGGATTTTTCAACAAAATACGTTTTGTCCAAAACTCATCCAAATACAAAAACATGATATTTAAATATTTTGAAGCATGTTGCATATGGATATAATCCAATATACAAGAAACATATATATATCTATGTTTTGACTTTAATTCCAAAAATATGTTTTGTTAGAAATACCAAAACATAAAACACATGAAATAGACTATCAAACTAAGTTTGTTTAAGTAGTTGAAGCATGCATGTATATAGAACAAATCTAATATACATTAAACCATGTAAACTTGTTTTGATATAATATCTATTCATGCAAACAAAATCAGTTAAATCAAAAACCGAAAACCAAAACATGAAACGTGTGTGTTGTGAACTTGAGCATATCATACTATTCTAATTTTTACAATTTGGATCTAAACACAAACTAAACTATGGTACCGATGTCTTCTTGTAGAGCGCCGTCTCCAAGCCGACTCGATCCAAAACTTCGTGATCTACCGAGCTAGACTCCAATGAGTGCTATATATGATCTTGACGCTCGGGCTCTTGAATCACCATGTGAAAGCTTCCAAATCATCTTGTTGAAGCTAATCACCAACTAATATCTTGATTAATGATCTGAAACTAAAATCACAAGATTATTAGTACACATAACTACATGAGTTAATCATCATCAAAACTAGAGTGGAAGGCCTTTGGGCCAACAGCTTCGTCCGTGCATAATAGACCTGGTTCTTTGCCAAGTAAATGACGCTCATACTGTCACAGTTAATCTTCAGCAGATCCTGATCTACGCCCAAGTCATCAAGCAAGCCTTGAAGCCAGATTGCCTCCTTCATAGCCTCCGTCATAGCCATATACTCGGCCTCTGTGGTCGACAATGCGACGGTAGACTGCAGTGTGGAGCGCCAACTCACCGGTGCTTGAGAGAATGTGAAGACATACCCTGTTGTAGACCGGCGCTTGTCAATGTCACCTGCATAATCTGAATCAACATATCCTATGCACTCTTGCTTTCCCGTGGAGTCCTTCTCAAATACCAGACCTACATCAATTGTTCCTTTGATGTACCTCAAGATCCACTTCACTGCCTCCCAATGACCCTGTCCTGGATCATGCATATATCTGCTAACCATGGAGACAGCCTGTGATAGATCTGGTCTCGTACACACCATAGCGTACATAAGGCTTCCGACTGCGTTGGCATATGGGACGTGAGTCATATATTCACGTTCCTGAACACTCTTCGGAGACATCTTAGCAGACAACTTGAAATGAGGAGCCATAGGTGTACTTACAGACTTCGTATCCTTACCGATATTGAACCTTTGTAGTACCTTCTCCAAATATCCTTTCTGAGTCAAGCTCACCCTGCCAATCCCTCTGTCTCTAGTGATCTCCATGCCTAACACCTTCCTAACTTCACCAAGGTCCTTCATCTCAAACTCTGAAGATAGATCTCTCTTCAGTGCATCAATAGCAGATCTCGACCTCGAAGCAATCAGCATATCATCTACATACAGAAGTAGATAGATATATTCCCCTGTCGGTAGTTTGTTGTAGTACACACATGGGTCATAGTGGCTTCTTGTGTACTTCTTCCCTCTGATGAAGCTATCGAATCGCTTGTACCACTGTCTAGGAGACTGCTTCAGTCCGTACAGCGACTTCTTCAGCTTACATATCATTTCTTCCTTCCCTGCAGTCTTGAACCCTGTTGGCTGAGTCATGTAGATCTCCTCCTCTAGATCGCCGTGGAGAAAGGCGGTCTTTACATCGAGTTGGTCAAGGTCCAACTCATACTGCGCCACCAAAGCCAATAGAATACGAATTGACGAATGTTTAACAACAGGAGAGAATACCTCATTATAGTCAATTCCTTCCCTCTGAGCATAGCCTAGCTACCAACCTGACCTTGTAGCGCACCGAATCTTCCTTGAGAGATCCCTGCTTCTTAGCATACACCCACTTGCAGCCTATAGCCTTCTTCCCTTTGGGCAACCTAGTAAGTTCTCAAGTGTCGTTCTTGTAGAGAGACTTCATCTCTTCATTCATGGCTTCTTTCCACATCTTCGATTCCGAAGTGATCTCAGCTTCTCTGAAGGTGATGGAATAGCCTCCTCAATGACCGAAAGTGCATACGCCACGACCATATCTGTAGTGAGCCAACCTGGTCTCCTAGTGTTCCTCCTTGGTCTTTCAACTGTAGTAGAGTCAGGAATATTACCCATGACCTGTTTTTGACCCTCTTCAACCTCTTCAGCATCTTCTACAACTGCTTGATCACTGCCCTGTGTCACCCTGGGAATGATCCTCACCGATGCTGAATCCTCTAGAGATGGTGGATTTGCATCAATCTTCACCTGCTGCGATAGCTCCTTGGTTTTGCTAGTCTCCACCTGCTGAGAGACCTTAGGCTTCATCATGGAAGCCTCATCAAAAGTGACATCCCTGGTGAGAAGAAACTTCATGTCCGTTGGATCCCAAATCTTGAACCCTTTGATTCCACGCTTGAAATCGACGAACACCCCTTTCTTTGCTCTTGGGTCTAACTTATCATCTTTGACATGATAGTAGGCTGGACATCCGAAGACCCGTAGCAAATCATAGTTAGCAGCTGCTTTTCCCGACCTAGCTTCAAGAGGAGTCTTCCCCCCTATCGCAGACGACGGCAACCTATTCACGAGGTAGCATGCATACGCCAAAGCCTCAGCCCAAAACTTCTTTGACAAACCTGCATTGGACAACATACACCGGACCTTCTCTAGCAAAGTCCTGTTCATCCTCTCTGCTACCCCATTCTGTTGCGGTGTCTCTCGTATAGTGAAGTGTCTCTTTATGCCCTCATCAAGATATAGCTGTAGGAAAGGATCCAATTTGTACTCTCCTCCATTATCTGAACGGAGGACCTTGACCTTCCTTCCCGTGCTTCTCTCCAAGTTTTTCTTCCACTTCACGAACAATTCTAGGACTTCCCTTTGTGTCGCATGGTATATACCCAGCACCGCCAGAATAGTCATCAATAAACGACACAAAGTAATGGTTACCTTCAATTGATGCAGTCTTGGTAGGTCCCCAGACATCCGTGTGAACATAGTAAGAATCCCCTCGGTGCAATGTGATGCTGTGCCAAACTTCACCTTGGTCTTCTTGCCGATGATGCAATGTCACAGAATTCCATCTTGCAGGTTTCGGCACCCTTCAATAACCCTTACCTCGCAAGAGCTTGCAATGACTTCTCTCCTGCATGTCCCAGCCTCATGTGCCACAACCTGGTTGAATCTTCCTCTGAACTGGTAGAAGCCGCCACTTTCCCTATCACCGTACTACCCTTCAAGTAGTATAGGTTGTTCCGACGATCGGCCTTCAACACCACCATTGAACCTTTTGTCATTCTAAGGACTCCTTCCGTAATCGACACCACAAGGCCCAATGACTCCAAAGCTCCAACAGAAATCAGGTTTCTTTTCAGCTGAGGTACATACCTCACTTCCTTCAGCTCCCTCACCATCCCATCAAACATTCTGATTTGGATTGTACCAACCCCTCCATGATGCATGGATGATCATCGCCCATAACGACTGAACACTCTTCCAGCTTCTCAAAGCTTGTAAACCAGTCCCGATTGGGGCATACATGGTATGTAGTACCTGTATCCATGATCCACTCATTTTCACCTGAGTAGCCTACGATGGGAGTTGTAACTGAGAATAAGAACACCGACGAATCTGAGTCTGATCCATCTGCCTGTGATTTACTGCTCTGAGTGTTAATCACCTTTGCGAGATTTACCTCAGACTTTGATTCTTTCTTCTTTCCTTTGAACTTCAGACATTCCACTTTCCAGTACATATCTCTCTGCAGAAGGCACACTGATTCCTTTTAAGATCCCTGAACCCTGGCCTGGACTTTGATCTTCCTCTTTCCTCCTTGCCCTTCCTTGATGAACCCCTGCCTCTTACTGCCAGTGCCTCCGCTGATGAGCTTGACTGAGAAGGATGTCTCTCCTTTCTCCTTGTCTCATAACATGCCAGTGCAGACGACACCTCATGATAGTCCAGAGTCTGTCTACCATTGATAAAGGTTAGAGTGAATGTCACATACTCCTCCGCCGGGAGTGAGTTCAGGAGGATTATCGCCTTATCTTCCTCATCTATCTTGACATCTACGTTCACCAAATCTGTAAGAAGCTTCGTGTAGCGGTTGATGTGTTCATTTATAGAGCTTCCCTTCTTCATCTAAAACCGGTACAGCTTGCTTTTCAGCTGCAATCGTGATTCCACACTCTTGGTCAGATATTTCTTCTCCAGGACCTCCCACAAATGCTTCGTCAACGTCTCATGTAACGCAAGATATTTTATATCTTGTGTTAAATATGAACGAATCAACCCACACGCAGACCTATTCATCTTCTCCCACTCTTCATCAGTGGTCGTGCTTCTCTTCTTCTCCAGAAGGAGAGTATCCTCGAGGTTCGATGCATTCAGGGCATCCATAACCTCACATCTCCACATCCCGAAATTATTTGAGCCATTAAACTTCACCACGTCAATCCTCGGATGAGGATTCATGGTCTTAACCGAAATACTTTCTTCTGCCATCTAGATTACTTGATCCTCTATCTATGCGGAAAAAACTAACTGGAAATAGATCACAACTTCGATAAAAATTAGATTTTTATCTTCTTCCTGAAACCCTAGATTGAGTTTCTCACCGGATCTACTCCACCAAAAATTCCTTGAGCACTCCTTGCGTCCTTCTGAGATCGACACACGATCCCACGAGCACAACTACCTATGATCTGAGATCGACATACGATCTCTACCGAATCAGATCCCGAAGCCCTCCGAATCTCCAGAAAAATCCCAAGCGAAACCTGGGAAGCTCTGATACCACTTGTTGTGCTCCGACAACAACCAGAAGAGGAATCCCTGAATCTCCCAAGCACGAAGAACAAATTCCCAAAATAGCACAAATACCAAACCAGAGAAAGAACACACGAAAAACAACGATTAACGAGGTTCGGCCTTGATGCCTACGTCCTCGGGGCAATGAAAGAGAGATTCTATTGATTTGTAAATCAATTACACTGGATGCAGCTTCTCTGAGTATCAAGAGAGCTGCTACTTTCCTTGGTACAACAAAACCCTAGAAATCCCGTTTAAATACAACAGATTTCTAAATCAGCAATCGCAGCCCGCAACCCGACTGCCGGTTGACCGGGCCGGTCGACCGTTCCCAACCGAGAGTTGGGTCACTTCAGTCGGTCGACCGGGCGGTCGACCGAGCTCCCTCCTTGTGCATGTTGTGCACGTCGGTAGACCGGGCCGGCCGACCGAACTCCTGCTACTGCGGGCGGTCGACTGGGCCGGTCGACCGAAAACCTGCTGCTGCTGCTGTTAACCTGTTTTGCTGCTGCTGCTTCCTTCGTCTTTCGTCGACGACTTCCTTGACGATCCCTCAACGATCCTTGTCGACTTCCTCGACAATATCCTCTCTCTTTCCAACACCAGGAGCTAAGTTTAACCATTGTAAGAACTTACTCCATATCCTTCTAGTTGCTTGAGTTCGGTGAAGCTCATTTGGATGAACTACGTGGGGCTTGATTCTCGGGATAGAAAGTACGTATACAGCCATAATGGTACAACCTATTTGCTAGTTTACATGGTGATTCGTTGGTGTTGTTGACCCAAAGGTACAATAACTCTATTTGTTTTGATGATTTTAAAACTCATGTAGTTGATGCTAATTATTTTGTTTAGTGTTTATAAATTCTACAGGTTTTTAAGAGTTTAAGTGTAGCTTCAACCATCTATCAAATGGACATACTGAAGCATTCAAGTTGATTCAAGTACTGGATGCAAGCTCAACAAGTCGGATTTGGACTTTGAAGAAGTCTACTTGAAGAACACTTGAAGATTGTGTTAACTCTTGATTTGATTGTAAGATATTAGATAGTTTAAGTTTTTACTAGTAGATTAGATGCTCGAAAAATTACTCATATACACACACCAAAAAGGATTTTCTAATCAGTTTTATGATTTTTAAGATGTAGTTTTGTATTTGAAAGTTTTCAAAAACTATTATATATTTAGATATATATGAAAAACATATATTATATGGAACATTTTTAAACAAATACTTCTCAAACTATATCATACTTAAATATACCTAAGAATTTGATTTACACAAGATATATAAGTTTTACATATAATTTTAATTGTTTAACAAAATATTTTCAAGTTTTTCTAAGAAATAAGAAAAATTCATTTTTTGGCTCAAGCCGGTCAAGCGCATAATCGATCGACTACAGAGCAAAAGCTATGTTAGTCAACCACACAGTCGATCGAATATGCACAGAGCTTTTGACTTTGAGCTCGGATGAACGAGCAGTTGACTGCCAGCTCTATTCTAACTGAGCAAGGCCCAGGCCAGTCGGCCACCTGTTCGACCGTATGTGGCACCCATGTTTTTGTTTCAGTTCGGTAGACTGAGCGATCAACCGAGAACTGGAAATGGCTATTTTTATGGTCGTTACTGATCGACCGCCCGATCGACCAATAGGTGTGAAAATTGCTAGATTTGTTTTTAACTTTCTATTTTTTATTCAAAATGTTTTAATTAAGTTTTGTTACTGGTTTGGAATTAGCAACAGCTATTTTTGTTTGGTTATTTATAGAGACACCTGAGATGACCTAGATACACCTGAGATGATCTCTATACTCAAGTTTTACATAAGCTTTCATTCTCAAATCTCTTGTGCAAATTTTGATCTTTTCAACAATCAAATCCTTTTCTTTTCTCTCTCACACATTTCTGAAGCCTCTAAATCTTTTACTCTGAGCTATAAGGAAGTGTACTGAGTGTTTGTGATCTGATGAAGGTCACTAAGTGTTGTAATCTTTGTTCTTTGAGAGTTTCTCTTGAAAGAGGGTTATGCATTAGTTTTTTGCGGCTTTGGATGTTGCGGGATCAAGTGTAGTCGTAATCAAGTGAAGTATAGTGAGAATCTTTTATCGCGGTGAAGGCGAGGAGTAGATCAAGTGATCAAACCTCGACAATAATTTCTCATGTTTGCAATTGGCTTGTGTTTGATCTCTCTAACTCTCTCTTATTACTTTCATTATTATTATTATGCTTGTTGCCCCATTATTCTTGTGACTATTTGGGATTGTTTAATTATTTGTACTCATTTACTCAAGAAAGTAATTGAGCACCTCAACCTAGAGACACCTGAGATCTATACTCAAGTTTTACATAAGCTTTCATTCTCAAATCTCTTGTGCAAATTTTGATCTTTTCAACAATCAAATCCTTTTCTTTTTCTCTCTCACACATTTCTTAAGCCTCTAAATCTTTTACTCTGAGCTATAAGGAAGTGTACTGAGTGTTTGTGATCTGATGAAGGTCACTAAGTGTTAAAATCTTTGTTCTTAGAGAGTTTCTCTTGAAAAGAGGGTTATGCATTAGAGTTACGGCTTTGGATGTTACGGGATCAAGTGTAGTCGTAATCAAGTGAAGTATAGTGAGAATCTTTATCGCGATGAAGGCGAGGAGTAGATCAAGTGATCGAACCTCGACAATAATTTCTCATGTTTGCAATTGGCTTGTGTTTGATCTCTTTAACTCTCTCTTATTACTTTCATTATTATTATTATGCTTGTTGCCTCATTATTCTTGTGACTATTTGGGATTGTTTAATTATTTGTACTCATTTAATCAGAAAGCAATTGAGCACCTCAACCTTTAGGGCGTGTTGGTTTGGAACCAAAAAAGGTATATGGAATAATCTTTTTTTTTCCATTTTCCCTTTTACACTACCATTTTTTTCACTTGCAGGGTGCTGCAGTTAATTTTGTGGTCATGTAAATCTCACTAAAATAGTTAATTTTCTGGTCATGTAAATATCACTTGCAGTCTAATTATAATCAAAAAAAATTCATAATTAATATTTATTTTAATATTATTTTGTGATCAACTTTGTTGTCAACTTTTTCACTTTCACTTTCATATTACTAACCATACACTAAAAAACACTGTTTGGACACATATATTGCATAAACATTATTACATTCCTATATATATTCTGTAATAAATCATTACAAACTCACTCGTCTTAATGTCCTAATCCTTACAGGATGATAAAGAGAAGATAAACATGGGTCCTATCCAAACATACCCAAAAGTTCAAATCAAACAGGAATCGACTCAAATTCAGAGAATCTTTAGTCTATCTTATCTGAGGATTAGATTTACCAGATAAGATAATACTATAAAAATTCAAAAGAAAAAATGAATTTTTGAAGACCCTATTGGGTTTGTTGAGGATAAATGTGTAGAGAGAAGATCAATGAATGAGATGAAGCAATTTAGATTTGGATTCAGACTGGATACAGTTTAGCATTTTAATCATAACTTTTGCTAACGAATCTCAAATCTGGTGATTCAAGATGATCCAGAAAGAAAATTTAAAGGGCTACAACTTTTATATTGATTAATGTTTTGAATTCTATTATCTGATAAGCAAGCAATCAACACGCCAATAAGCTGCAGATCAGAATTCTAGATAAATCAAGTTTGAAGATAAGGGAAGATTGAAATTCAAAAATAGCCAACTCTTCCTATCTCCCTACGCTCTCTCTTATCACTATTTTCCTATAAATACCTGTATTCATTGAGAGAGAGAGAGAGAGAGGTAAGACACCAGAGGGCTGAAAAGCCAGAAAAGAGAGTTTTGAGCGTTGTAATGCGACATTGGAGAAGTCAAGAACTTTGTATTTGATACTTATTGAATAAAATTCAGAATTCTTCTTCACGATCTTGCGGCGTTCAGTCTAAGTTTTTCTTTAATTTCTCTTTATTTTTTTATGCTATTCTTTTTTTTCATATTTGATTCCATGAAGTCATCTCTTTTCTTTTATTAGCTTCTTTTATTTTCAACATCGCTTGGAGGAGGGAGACAACAAGGCGACGACAAGAAACAAGTTCACCAGTTCATCTTCCACTTCCCTTCGTACCAATCTTTTAATTTCTTTTTCTTATTTGGTTATTCAAATCTTCGCAAAAAGGTTAGTATTTCTTTCTTCTTTTGCTTTTTTCATATTTTAATTTTCTTTTGCTTTATTCTACAAGATCTTTATTTATTTATTTATTTTTAAAAAAATAAAATTCCAACCTTCATCCAAGGGATTTCTCAACTAGAATAAGATAAAAGTGAGATTTTTAATAACTAATTTTTAAGAACAAGTCTCTGTGGATTCGATCCTATACTTGCCACTACACATTTTACTAAAAGATTCTAGTAAGTTTAGGTTTTATAACTTGTACGTGATTCAATAACGATGGAGTTTTTCATGAATTTGAATCGCGAACAGCTTTTGGCGCCGTTGCCGGGGACTTGCGAAAATTTTTGGTTTTGAAAATCAACATCTAACCTTTTTCTAGTTTAATATTAAAAAAATTTAAAAAAATAAAAAATTATCAAAAATTAAAAAAATTCAAAAGTTAAATCTTAAAAAAATTCAAAATTCTTTATTTTTTTATTATTTTTCTTTCCATCTCTAAGATTTAATTTCAAAGTTTCTTTTACAGGGATATTGCATGAACAAAGGAAACTTGCACAACAATAAGAAGCTTGCTTGCTTATGATATATTGCTTTGCTAAAATAAAAATAAATAAAAACTTACTTGCTTCAGAGTCGCCGGAAAGGTTAGTATTTTCTAACTCTACCCATGAATCTCTTGTCAGTGGGTTTTGGAGGTGCTTATTGATTGAATTTTGTGCTGCATTAGTGCATACTTGTATAAAAAGATCTTAAGAGCTGCCCCCCCTCACATAAGGTCGGGATCCATCACCTGTTCTTTAGCTCAAAAATCACAATCGCATATAAGTTTTTTTTCTCAAGCTTGAACTAATTTAAAATTAATTAGAACTCAGCCACTAGGATTTCGAGCTCATTTAAGTGGAATTATTTTGGGAAGACTCCGGTGAACACTTTCAAGCTTTCGAAGAGGAACTTCCTTGTCTAGAAAAGGTGACTTACCCATTGCAGCGGTGCCTGGCCTGGAGGAAGAACTGAATCGCTTGTTTGACAGGTTTAATCGGTAAACCCACTATCCTTTCAACCCAGTTAGGAGCTGTCTAACTAGGGAGAATTCTATTCTTTTAAGATTAGTGGTTGAAAAAAAATTGATTACCTTTAAATTAAATTCAAGATAAAGAAAACACTTGATTGCAATTGATTGGTTGAGTCATTTGTATGTGCAACAAAAATAAAAATAAATAAGTTAAAAAAATCAATTTTCATCCATCATTCTACCCTTCTATCATTTTGAAATTCTTTCCTCTCATGGCCTATCCAAATCAAGATATTTACAACTATTATCATGATAGGCCATTTCCTCATTCTCATCCACCATCCTCACCTCTGAGCTTTCATGGCAACAACCAACCTACTAGTTCATCTTATTCATCTCATCCTCCCATGTGGTGCCATCACTGCTATGATTCATCTCATCATTCAGAACAGTGTCCTTCAATAGGGTATTCGTTAGGACTAGGTCAAAACCAATTCGACACATTTCAAGGACCTACGAACGAATCCTATCCATCAAACTTCAATTATGTGGGTTGGAATTGTCCTCAATATTCATGGGATCAATCATATCAATCAAATTGGTCCTACATTGAACCATCACTTCCATCTTGGGGATTTGATAATAAGAATGAGGATTTGCAGGGCTCATTAGAGAAAAGTATAGAAATCATGCAACAATGTATACTGCAAAACAATCAACTTAATCAAGACCTAATTGAGACAAGTGCTCGCAGAGATATACATTTTGATGAAATAACGAATTATCTCAATCAACCTGCTTCAACTCCAATTCCAGATCAAAGTCAAGAGTTCCATCAGTGCTATCAAGTGAACCAATTGGATATACCACAAGAGTCCACACCACATGTTGACTCAAATCTTGAACCAGTACCCTCATCATTTCACTTAAACCAAATTAAAGAGTTTGAATAGGATGCTGGAGATATCCATTAGCTTGACACCCCGTCTTGCCATGAGCCGTTAGTTGAACAATTCTTTGATGATGATTCCATATTTTTAGATGAATCGGTTAAGGATGATTTGGTAATGCACACCACTTCTTTGAAGCATGTTGAGAATGCATGCGTGGATGATAAGCCTATATTTCTTGAAGAATTATTTAAGGATGAGTTGTACGCGCCGGAAAAAGGGAATAAAAAGCGTTCGCTGTAAAATTTCCTTGAATCAGATGAAAAATTACAACAAAAACTGTTTTCCTTCCAGTTACAAGGAGGGAGGATGTTGAATCTTGAATCCTCCCTTTGTTTAAGGCTGGGTTCTTCAAGTGGCGGTGGAGAGTGAATCTTGTTCTCCGTTGACGGATGACCGTCGGGATCGTCAGGGATCTTCTCTTTGGCTGGTAGAAGGAGTAACACAGCTCTGTCTACCAAAACTCTCAAAGAGAAGGTAGGCAAAGGGCAACTCGTACGTAGCAAGCTTGCTGAAGAGTTGAGCTCTCTCCTGCTTCTCTCTCTGTCTGCCTGTGTGTAGTCTGTTGTCTCTCTCTTATTTCTTGTCCTCCTCCCTTTGTCCTTCATAGCGACGGGGCTATTTATAGAGGTTCCAGGGGTGATCGTGCCCCCTAAAAACGCTCCACAATGAGGGGCTGACCTCCCCGCTATGTGGGCGGCGACTGGCCCCATAACCAGGGCGGTTATAACCGAGACGCGGGTGTCGAGCCCACGCGCCTTGATGTTGAGACGTGGGTGTTGGACCCTCGCGCCTTGGTGCTGAGACGCGGATGTCGAGCCCACGCGCCTTGATGTTGAGACGCGGGTGTCGAGCCCACGCGCCTTGATGTTGAGACGCGGGTGTCGAGCCCACGCGCCTTGATGTTGAGACGCGGGTGTCGAGCCCACGCGCCTTGATGTTGAGACGCGGGTGTCGAGCCCTCGCGTCTAGAACTTGAGACTCTGCTTTTAATGGCTTGTCTTTTAGTGATTTTTAGACAGCCTACAGAACCCCCTCCAAAGTTTTCGATATTCCGCAGTTAACTGGGACGGATTTCGAAATACTTTGGACTCTAGCTGAATTCACCTCTATGACTGGACTGTTAATGCTCCGGGTTTGATCTTATCTGGAGTTGGTCTTCGTGAGTGTACTGTTGAACTCTTTGAGGCCACCAGAGTTGATCGTGTTGAGTGTCTAGATACACAGTCTAAACCTTCCCGATTGCTTTTAGTCTGTCATGGGTGCACTTTAAGCCAGGAGTGGACGATCGTCTACTTGTGCCAGTGTACTGTTGAAACTGATTTGCAGAAGTAAGGACTGGACGCCCGTTCTTTTTGAAGAGCAGAGATAGTACTGCTTTAAAGACGCGACTTTCATGGGGTGCGTCTTTTGGAAATGGAAGCGACTGATATTCCATAAGGCAGACGTGATGCTAGGCCGGATTGGACGAACGCGAACTTCGGAGAGACGCGCCTGTTGGGTGCGAATCCGTGCCATGTCATGAGTGCACCGCCACGTGTCCTGTGGAGCCGAAGGGACACTTTATTTTTGGCGTGCGAACTTCACGTTGTATTAAATGCGCTGTCCACGCGTCAAGCAATGACTCGATGCCGAACCAATCGAGCCACGCGCCGCGTATCTTTGCGAATCTTCGTGCCTATAAATGGCAACAGTCAGAGAGATATCCTCTTCTTCTCCGAGCGCATCTGTTAGGGTTTTTAGAAAGAGGATTTTTGTTCATCACTTTTCATTTCTCCTTCATCGGATTCTTGATCACCAATGGCACCCAAGGCCAAGCCAACCGCATCATCTTCAAAGGCGGCCGTCGCCGAGGCCCAGAGGGGCGGTTCCTCCGCGCAGGAAGTCCTTTTCCCAGGTATAATGCCGTTTAGGCTTAACCTTCACCATTAATGAAAGTTCATGGAACCCCTAAAAAAAATCTCTTTTTTTTTTGGAGGAGAACCGTCAACACAGAATATAAACCGTGTTTGATTCTCAGACGCGGTCTCAGACGCGGTCTTTGAGTTGATAACCAAGGCGCGGGTTTGACGACCCGGTGTCAGTGAGCCCTGCATTTCGGATTCTTCACTTAGAATATTTCTAATTGTGAAGGGTTCGGACGCGGACTTGATCCTTGCGTTCTATGACATCAGGTGCTGATTTTTTTATGAATCTGGCACCTGAGCCCAAGTACTTAGAGATTTTTCATAAGTCTTGGTTTTCAAAACGCGGGCTTCATCCTGCGGGCCTCACATCTGGACGCAGATTTGCAGGTCTGGACGCGGATTTTGATAATTTCTGCGTCTGAAATATAGACACTTAACACACATTTTTTTTTTGATAAGATGTCTGATCAAGTGTCCTTTTCTTTTGCAGTGCCACACTCTTCTGCCCCACTCTCCAAGAAGCGCCACTTTGGGTACGTAGGTGGTGCTGACCGCGATTTAACCTTTGCGCTGCAAAGGACTGTACCTGTGACTGCTGACAGGTCACAGGAGCGCAAGAAAAGGCTCTCCAATGTTGACATGACAGCTTTTTGGGAGCTTATGACTGACGCAGCATTCACAACGGATGCTCGCGTTCCGATGGAGAAGCCTGCCTTCTTTTTTGGAGACCATATTGGCGATGGCGGCTATTCCATGTATGACGGAGATTTTAAATGGCTCCGCCAGATAGGGGGTAGGAGATTCTTTCTTCCGGACATGGAGAGGATGTACCCGCTGTCTTATCTCCAGCACATGTCCGTCCCTCGGAAGATGAACCTTTCCCGATATGTCCCTGAGATTACTCTCGGTGACTTAGGCTCCAAAAGGGTATACCGTCATGATAGTCATGATAGGGCGGTTCTCGGCCTGTTCTCCGGGTCACTCAGGACTGAGCCCCCAGTTGGAGAAACACCAAAACTTGGCACCACTTTCCTCAACGCATTCATGAAAGTGGAGGGTGATTTTCCGGTTGAGTTCCGTTCGCCCGGGTGGGTTCATTCCACGAGAAGTATTGGTGGGGCAGGATGGTGAGCTTCGTCCTTGCCGACCTTAGGGACTTGTTGGAGCAAACGGATTTGTACCAAGCAGTCAGGGCCGTACAGTATGGTATCCCACCGAGTTCTCAGAACTTCTTCGGGGTCCTGGAGCGTTACAATCTTTTGACGGGGACATTCTTCACTCCGGTCGGAGAGATGGGCCTTGCCTACACGAGTTGCATGAGGTCTCGGGGCTACCAATAGGGGACTCTTCCTATGAGGAATATGTCCTAACCACTGAGAAGCTCAACCTTATGAAGAAAGGGTCTCCTCAAGTGTACGAGACTTATTGGGAGGTGTTATGTCACTTTCACATTTGCGGTCAGGTAACCTCTTGGAGGTCAGGAGGAGTCAAGCAGCTGTCTTGGGCCAGCTACTTATTTAACGGTATCAATAAGAAAGACCATCCGGTAACCCGACTGGCTCCCAGCTCCGACAAGGAGATTGACGACAGGATTAAGGCTTCTGAAGGCTTCTACACCACGGTTTCGAACGAGGATGTTTTCGAACCTGACATGGTTTTCGAAAGCTTTCATCATCAAGCCCGGATTCCTATCTCCGATCGAGCACTGTTGGCGGGCTTCTTGATGCTGTGGTTGAAGCGCTGTGTGGTGCCCACGCTGCCACATGAAGTCATTGTTGCCGATGTAGTGTACCCGGCGGTGCTCCTGGCCTATGGCAGTCCCATAGCCCTTCTCCCAGCCATGGCGGCTGGCATTCAAAGCGGGTTGCGGGCGTTAACCCAGACTTTCTGCGAGGCAGGGAAGGCTGTCGACTCCCATGGCAAGCCGATTGTTGACTCAGAGGGGAAGCCGACGGTGAAGCGCCCCAACCCTCGGGTCGAGCTACCCTACACGTACTTAATGGCTTGGTACGTGATGCACTGCCCCTCTGATGATGCCGGTGCCTTGGAGTGAGGGTTTTGTCCCTTTTGTACAGCGGTTGGAGGGTTCTGACTGGTGTAATACTTTCATGTATTACGTTCGAAAGTGCATTCTGTCTGCTTCGAACTACCAGCTTAACCGCTGCTTCCCCGAGATTCCTGGTACATCTTTCGGGAACTATTTACTGACTCCGCAGGCCAAGATGATTTCACTAGGCTGTCAACGGGGATTTTCTGGTGGTTGGTTAACATCCGGCCTGGGTATGTGCTTTTCCGGCAAGGGACTTCATGCACGATCGAGCCATATATGCCGAATCGCTTCGCCCGACAGTTCGGCTATGATCAACTCTACGTCGGCAACCCCAATGCTCGACTCGCCTTCAATGGGAACTTGTTCGAAGGTGCTCGGGCTTGGTACTATAGCGTGGCCGGAGGGACGGAAGCAACTTTCCGTCTACCTATCAAGGAGCCAAAGGGCCGCACAAGCTTCAGCTTCTGTACCTGGTACTTCCAGGTCAACCAGACACCATACTTTGTTCCGGAGTATTCATGCATTGAGAGTATCAATGCAAATTTCGAAGCAAGGTCGGGGTCCGGTAACGCTCGCGAGGCGTCGAGCAGTATCTGAAGGCTCTGAGGGAAGTCGGGAGAGGGTCGAGGGAGGAGCCACGAGCAATAAAGGCTCGACAAGCGGTGAGTAAGCGTGCTCGAGACTCTATTTCCACTGCTGACCCTGCCCCAAAGAGGTCCGGAGAGACTTGACGGCCGAAATTTCTCTATCCGAAGACATCCCTGCTGGTGTTGAGGAACGAGGGAAGAAGAGGCGGATGAGGATGATGCCCCCTTAGTCCCTGCTCGCAGGTTGCGCCGCAGGGGCCCCAGGATTGTGGAGGAAGCGGAGCCTGCTGACGAACCGACCGCTGCTGACGAGGCCGAGCAGTTCGAAGTCGACATCATGAGCGAGGGTGATGTTGAGATTCTGGGGTCTCAGCTCAGCCCGGATTTTCCTCAGCTCACGAAAGGAGAGATGAGGCACAGCAACCGGAGGTCGACATCATGAGTGATGTTGAGATTGCGGGAGTCTCAACTCAGCCCGGGTCTTCCCTGCTCATGAAAGGAGAGATGAGGCACAGTAACCTGGGTCTCCAAGTGTGTTCATCTCCAGTCCTCGGACAGTTGACCCCAGCCCTACCACTGGGGTAATTGGTGGCAAGGCTCCGGCTACGAGGCCTCTCGCGTTGAACTGTCGTCTTCCTTATCCGCAGAGGGAAGCGATTTTGAGGATGAGGTCGACTATGGTGACGAACCCGCTCCTCCTGATCCGAGTAAATTCTCACACATCTCGGAGGAGGAAATACATGGGTGCGAGCCGTTGACGGCATCACCACTGGCGGCAGTTATTCCCGCTGAAGGTACTCTTTTCACCTTCTGACTTGATTTCCCTTTTCATTTGCAGAGGAGGTTTTAACATTCTCCTTTTATGCTGCAGGGTTGGCCGAGGATATTGAGGCTGCAACCTCCTCGCATACCGAGGAGATGGTGTAAGAGTTGACCCAGCCGGAAGGAGTTGAGGCTCCAGCCGCCGAGATGCCTCCAGAGAAGGCAACTACTGAAATCGGGAAGACTCCCACTCTGCAGGACGAGGAGGCAACCACTGAAGCCAGGGAGACTTCTACTCTGCAGGATTCGCCCAAGAATTCAACATCTCTGGACCTCCAACTTGGTAAGGAAGTTTTGATGTCTTGAATGTTTCTCTTCTCACCATTGTAGCTAATGTTGAGATAATTTGTAGAGAGAACTGGGGGGGCTCAGGTGGAGAGTCTGATGGTCAGTGCCCATCCGGAAGGCCACACAGCTCAAGCCTCGGCCGAGGTTTCTGAGGAGGTCGAGCTCACTACTCTATCATCAGCTATGGAGGTTCCTGCAGAGGTAGCACCCCCAGAAGCGCTAATGGCTACTCTTGCTCCTGCCGTACCGGTGGTCAGCCCGACTCTTGCGCGAGAAGAGCCGGCTTACATCCCTCACCCCGTGATAGAAAGGGGGTCGGATAGCACCTCGGGCGATGATACTATGGAGTTCCTGACACGCAAATCGGTGCAGCATTTCTTTGACTCGATGCGATCATGCATCAATTTCATCCTGTCTGGGGTAGCTCCTTTGAATTCGCCCGGATGTTTCTCGAAAACTTGCCCGAGAACATCAAGTTGGCCGGAGGCCCTTCGC
Organism: Agave tequilana; assembly: GCA_038442645.1. Classification (NCBI taxonomy): domain Eukaryota; kingdom Viridiplantae; phylum Streptophyta; class Magnoliopsida; order Asparagales; family Asparagaceae; genus Agave; species Agave tequilana. The sequence continues at coordinate 23,175 of JAVJIF010033256.1, read as the reverse complement.
TAGCCCAGGCGTGTCTGCTAGTGGTGGAGCAGCTGGGACAAGACCTGAGAGAGCTTCGATCCCTGGAGGATGTCGGCTCATTCCACGAAGCCCAGGAAACTCTAAATAGGCTCCTTGCTGCTCAAGAACAAGAGCGAAGAGAGGTGGAGGAGCAGATAACCGATAACACCCGTCTTCTTGAAGGTTTCCAGGCTGATCATCAAAGGCTAGAGGTTGAGTCCAAGGAATCTGTCATGATCATACAGGCTGCAAAGCAGGCTATCCTTGACTCTCGGGCTGCTATAGCCAGGGCTGAGGCCATGATTATTTTTAACGAACAGAAGCTTGCTACCTCTGAAAAGAGGCTAGCGGAGTTAGAGGCTGCCAAGGCGCAAGTTGAAGCAAACCTCTCTGTTCGTTCATCCAAGTTGGAATCCCTCCAAGTACAAGCGCAGGGATTTTTATCTGAGGCGGATCTGCGGGCCCAAGCTCTCATGGAGGCTGAGAAGGCGCGTCAACATAAGATACATCGCCTTAGAGAGCAAATCCGTTCCTTGGCGAACCAGGACTTGTAGCCTTCTCTTCTTTTCTCTTTTTTTTTGTAAAAAGGAAAAGGGCACTCCATTTACCAAGAGTGTTTGTATCTACTTTTATCATTTTTTTGAATAATAAAAGTCTTCGGAGTTCTTGTTCCATCTTTATTGCCTTGCTGTAGATGAATTCAACTTCTTTTAATGAAACGCGGCGTTAACTCAAGTCTTCTTGATGAGACGCGGCATTGATTCATAGGAACCTAGATAGAACTAAGTTCTTCTGATGAGACGCGACATCAAATCATAGAGAGAGACACGGTCATCAGTTCATAGGAACTTAGGCAGAACTAAGTCCTTTTGATGAGACGCGGCGTCAATTCACAGAGAGAAACGCGGATTTAATTAACGCGAATCTGTCCTGCTCATGAAGACGCGGTTCAAGTGGACGCGAAGGACGCAGTTTTTGAGTGTGACTCACTGGTCGCAGTCCTTAAGGATGCAGCGCTGGGTCTTTTGACTAGGTGCAAAAACCCATCACTACCCATGAAGACGCAGCTCCTCTGATGAAGACGCGGTTTGAGCGGACGCGAGGGACGCAGCCTTGCGTATTTTTCGACTAATCCCACGATGGCCTAAGTCTTTTTGCTGAGTTAAGTGTTTTCCTTAAAATGGGCCCCGTTAGCTGAAGGGACGCAACTTTGGGTCACGCGAACATTCCTCTGGAATGTAAGTGGACGTCATTCAGCCTGAAAGGGGACGCGGATTCCCGGACGCGGCTTTCTCATCTGCGTCTTGATGTAACTTCCCAGGCGTTAAATGCGGCCTGACTTAAAGATTTCATGAGATCTTTGAACGTCAAGTCTTCACTGACGATTGGGAAATCGGGTCGTCCGTTGTTTCCCGAAGCGGTTTGTCCACGCGTCAGTTCTTCATTGGGCTTAGGCGTTAATGCTTTTTAATGCAAAACCGGCGCGGGCGGTTTGAGACCAGCGTCTGCGATGCTTCCCGAAGCAACGTTCCACGCGTCAGACTCCTATTGGACTTTGACGGTCGTGCGGTCATTAAGGCTGACGGTTTTGATTAATGAAGCATTAATGACAGTTATCAGGGGCAGCCTATAAATAGGGCTCACCCTCTCCCTTTAGCAGTCCATACTTGGACTATTTTCTTTTGACAGCGAGTGCACTGAGAGTTTCTGTCTTCTCCCTTCAAGGACTTTACCAGGGGTTTGCCTCCATGGATGAAGATGACCCAGAGCTTTCATGCTTCTGTTTGGTCTCTTTAGAAGATTACCACTGTCAAGTGATTTCAATAACAGAAAGCGTCTCTCTGAACTCCTTTTATGTCCGCGCTTCGATGCAGAGAGTTACACTCTTAATAGAGGCCTCTGCGGGTACGCCGTTCTGATTTGCCATGACCTTTTTAGTCCCAACCAATTTTGAATTTAGTATGTCTCTTAGAGAGATATCATCTGGACTTTCTTGCGAAGTCGTGGTTGGTGCATTCCTCTTCTGGAATTTGCGCCATCGACTTGAACTTCTCTGGACACGAGCACAGAAGTCTTTGGCACTTGGCGCTGGCTTTGCTCATGAAGCTCGCGTTTTAAGGCCACTGACTTGGATGAATTCCAACTCGGGTTGAAGGTTTTAGACCCGAATCTTGCAACTCCTGTTCATTCAACAGGGAGATGGCAATTTTTTCGGCGTCTGAGTCTTTTCGCGCCTGGTGTGTTAGACGCAGATGCAGAAAATTGGACTGCGTTTGAACCCTGCGTGTATCACAGTTTTAACTCGCGTCTGTTTCTGCCACCGCGGAAGTTTGGCTCACTGCGTGGGTCATTCCCGCGTCTGCAGTCTTCAGCAATAACCGCGTTTGTGACTTAGTTTTCTTCTGTCGAAGTGTACTAAGTTCTGAATTGTCTAATTCCCTTATTTGCTTCTTGCAGGTAGGCTTGATCGTCCTTTTTTAGGTTCGCTGGGCCCCTGGAAGAATATTTCGGCCGGCGAACTCGTTCGATGTTCGTCCACAAGGGAAGAAATCATAGTCTCCGTCGTCCACAAGGGAAGAAATCACGGTCCCTGACGGGGACTTAACCCTCGTCAAGATCTCTTTGAACGTGACGCACCAGTCATGCTTGCGGGCTGGTCATGGTCAGAGTGAGTATGGTGGCGAGGGGGTTACGGTGGATATAGTGGCAGATAGCATCCCCTTCCTCTCTCACCCCAGAAGTGACATCGAGGACACTCCATGTTTGTTGGATGGCCTTCTGGCGAAAGAGATGCTCATGAATGAAGGGTTGCATGGCTTTCTGCTACCACCGGACCTCAAGAACACCATTGCTCTTAGCTTAGTCAGCTAGGGCTCTTTCGATGTTTACATCATGCATCGTGGTGCAACCAGCTTCTGATCGTTGCCACAATGTCTTATTCTGTTTTGGCGCCCTTCCAAACATCTTGTACTTGGAATCAAACGCAGCTTTAAGGAGTGAGTGCAACCTCTGAGAGAGAGAGAGAGACTTCTTTGTACTCCTTTAAATGTAACACTCAATCTCATTGTATAAGAGAGCGTTTTGTATCACTTTCATATGCCTGGATATAAATAAAAGTGACATTTTTCTTTCTGCCTCTTTCTATTGTCTTGAACCTTTTGTCTTCAGTTAGATGCATAGAAGCAGAAGATCTTTGACTTCGTCAAAATTATGATGATAATCTTAATAAGTCAAATTTTGTAGGGAAGATCCTATTTCAGGAACTTTCACCATACTGTCAGAGGTGTAATATTAACTTGACAAGAGATAGGATAATTTTGTGGACCTGTCAATCTATAAAGGAGAATGACAAGTGAAACTCGTACCCCCAGGGAAAATGGGCCTTTATCAAGGTTTAGGATTCACTTGATTAAGCTCAGCTGGGGATTTGAAGGAAAACACTGTTAATGGTGTAATATTACCTAACAATGTGTTCAGGTAGACTTGTTATTCTGTTGAAGAGAATAACAAGTGAGACTAGACTCGCAGGGAATCTAGGAAAATATTTACCGTTAGAGGTGTGATATTAACTTAACGGGTTGAAAGTTATCTTGCCAGAAGTGTGATGTTAACTCGACAAGAATGTGAATCAGAGGTGTGATATTAACTTGACTCAGAAGCATTTCAGCTTTCGTTTGGGAAAACTGAAAGTGTCACTGACATAGGTGTGATTTTTAACTTGCCAGTGAAGGTAATGCTAGAGGTGTAATGTTGAACTTGGCATTGGTCATCTCAACTCCTATACGGAAGTTCGAGAGAAATTCATTGTCATAGGTGTATTGTTGAACTTTAACAATGACTTAGATGCTAGAGGTGTAGTGTTAAACTTAGCATCGTTCATTTCAGCTTCGATACGGAAGTCTGAAGGAAAGTGACTGTCAGAGGTGTAATATTAACTTGACAGCAACTTGATTACTGTTAGAAGTGTAATGTTGAACTTAACAGTAATTTGTCAGAGGTGTGATGTTAACTTGACAAGAATTAATTTGCGATACGAGCAATTGAGGACCTGTCATTGTTTTCCATTAATTTTGCAAAAAAGGAAAACTTACAAATAAAAGTTTGAGGAGCTAAATTACAGGTATTCTCAAAAGATTACAAGTAGATCTCCTCAGAGATTCTGGGAAAATGTGCCGATAGGAGTCTGGTCAGCGCGCGACCACTTTGTCCCTTTGACGATGCGAGCGATGAGATTCCCTTCTCGCCTGGTTCCGGGAATCAGAGAATAGAGGGTTGATAGAACCCTCTTGCTGCTTCTCAAAATCGCCTTCAATTAGGAATTCCTTCTCGCCTGGTTCCGGAAATTCCTTGAGAAGAAGAACGATGATAGGGCATCAACACCCTAGATAGAGAAAGCAATTCTCTAAAAGGTCTCTGAATTCGAAAACGCACGGTGCGTTATGAAGAAGCCTCGGTTGAAGAAGTTGATTGATCAATTCTCGTGATCAGAAGGCGATTGATGGCTCCTTCCTCTGCGATCCCCTCCTCCTCTTTTTTTTGTTGTACCCATGGCGGGTTATTTATAGGGAGAGCAAGGGTATAATTGTCCCCTTGAAGATATGGAAACAGGTTGAACCGAATCTGTTTGAATCTGGAAAGTAGCCTTGCTGCGAGGCTAGAATAGCTTCCGCGGAGCTAGAAAATGGCAAGTCGGTTGATCTTTCCGATTTGTTATGATCCTTTCCATATCGTTGAAGGATTTTCCCTGATCCTCTTACTCGTTTCAAGAGAGTCAAGAGATTGCGGCAATCACCTGCCATATTTGAATCCTGATTGGATTTGATTAGCTTAGATCTAATCTCATCAGGAGATTTGATTGGTCAAAGGCTGACCATAGCAGGCTGATGGCGGAGCTGCCCGCTTTGAAGCTCATAGCGGAGCTAGAGGCAATTCCTGGCGAAGTCCGAAAAGAGGCTTTTCGGCGAAGCTGTCAGTTAGCTTCCTGGCGATGCTCTGGATGATGTTAGCCTCTCACACGAGGCTATCTCCTTGGGCTAATGTAATGCTAAATGCTAGCATTTTAGACCTGCTGAGGTCTGTTTAGAAACAATCCGGGTTCACTGTTCTGCTTGCTGGATCAGTGGAGTCCAAACCGCTTCCTTGTCCCTTGGAGGGGGTAAAAACTGGTTCAGCTCGTCTGTCACTTGTCTTTTGTAAATGTCAACAAGTTTAGACATTGTTCGGACTAATGAGAATCTTGTCTTTTTAAGTGTCAACAAGACCCCCTTCAAAGTTTTCGAGAGTCTGCAATAGCTCAGACTCCGAAACACTTTGAACTGCTGTGATGGTATGTGGAGTATGAACGTCGCCATGATGGTTGAGTTCAGCTTCGCCTTCAATCCTGCTTTGGGATGAATTCGCCGAAGAATTGCACTGGTTCGCGAGTTGCTTCGCGTCGGGGTAGCTCCGCATCTGGGCTTTCAAGAAATAAGTTCGCTTTGGAACTCCTGTTGCCTTTTCAAGGCCAACTGCCATGGGGCGGTTACGAGGAGGATCATTCCTTCTTTTGCGCCAATCGAGAGAGATGTTCTCCGATTCGCCCGTTTCCAAGGGAGGATACTCCCTTTCTTCAAGGCGCCATAAATGCCTTTTTATGAGGGAGACGTTTTCTTCCCTTGTACGGTTCCAATGGGAACCGTCCCTGTTATCAAGGCGCAATCAATGCCTTAAGTGCGCTCGTGCTTCCATGCTTGAGGTGGTTGCGCTCAGGCCATGGGGCCTATAAATAGGACACTTGAGGCCCTCTGAAGAGAAGTGCCTTGCCTTTCTTCTTCCCTTCTCTTGGTTGAAAGAGATACTCAGATCTCTGAATTAGTGGGAAAACCCACTCTGGTTTGTCTAACCGGCCAAGGACCAGTAAGTCTTGATCATTTAAAGACTTCGCTGCTTTTAGGGAACTCATCTCCCTTGATTTAGCTTTGGCAGCTCGCTTCAGGGATTAGCTTCTCTTGTTCTTCATCTTGCAATTGGCTGCTGCAGAGAAGGATCTCATTATAGCTTTCTGTGAAGCTATCATCTTGGCTTGATCAGTGAAAGATCGTGCTTGTTAAGTCCGCTGCGCAGGCAGGACTTGGGACTTGGCTTCTTCAATAGTTGAGCCAGTCTTGCCATATTGGTGAGGTTGAGACTGTTCTTCACAAGATCAGTCTGACTTTGCCGTATAGGCGAGGCTAGGACTTGGCGTTTGCTGAACCAGCCCATGGTTGCCGTACAGGTGAGGCTTATCCTCTATCTGGTAACTTGATGGAAGAAACCATGAAATTGCCTTATGCTTCCCCGGTTGAAGCTTTACTTTTAAGCAGAGGAACAATTCGGGGCGGCGAGTGCGCGTCCCAAGGGCTGTTGGCAGCCTCTTATCCGAGATGATTCGATCTGAGGTGAGGCTGGCCGCCGCCTTTATCGGAGAGGATCCGCTTCAAGATAATGGGCGTCGCCTGTGGGATTGTCGGCACCATTGCCGACTTTCAACTTTGGTGGCCTTTGATGGCGATCCACTTCGGGAAAGTGGGCATCGCGCCCGTCAGATCCGTGGCATCAAAACCAGTTCCCATTATAGGTGATCTGACGTGTTGACGGCGATAAGCTTTATTGCCAGGCTTCAACAAAAATGGCCTGGTAAGATCTGCCATTTGTGGAGAAAAATGACCGTGTCCTTGTGGCAGAACTGGTTACAGCCTTGTGCAGGAGGAAGACCTTCTTGTCTAGTTGATCTGGTCTGGAAGCAGATAAAACCGCTTGTATGCCTTTTATGCAAATGGCCTTGCTAGGCAACTTGGTATGTTGTATGAAACACAACTTTGATGTAATATCAAATGTACCCTGCTTTTAAATCAATGAAAGTTCTTTGTCTGATCATTTGATTTTTTGCTTGCTTCACTGAGAGTTCGGCCATTGCTGGGCTAAACTGCGCACGGAGCTAAGGACATAGCCCTTCCTTTGAATGACCTTCGCGAGGCTGTCATGTCAGCGCCTCTTTAGAGGGCTAATTCAAACCTTTCGGTTAAGTCCTGGAAGGATTGCGCGAAGTCCGCACTTTGCTCTTGTGCGGAGTAACCCTTTAGTGGGATTGAACCGTCGCTTTTGGGAAAGCGTCTCAGGCGCTTCGGGCACTGTTTCGAATTAATTCGAAACGGCGGCATGTGCCCTTTTTTGAGGCCTCGATTTAGGCGCTGATTGGCCTATAAAAGCCCGATCGGGCTGAGAGAAAATCATCATTTCTCTTTGAATTTTCCAGAGTACCTGACTCTTCTTCTTCCTTTTCTTCATCTTCAAGAGTTCAAAGACTCCTGTAATTCTTCAATGGCGCCCAAGAGACGAGCGGGAAAGGAAGCAGCGACTTCTGCAGCGGAGGGCCCTCCTCCTCCGTTCATTGAGCGACCGATCGCTGGTAAGAGACTCTCCAATCTGATTAGAGAGTGGTCTTCATCCTTTGGAGTTGATACTCGGCTATTAGGACGATCGAATATGATCTGTCCTTATCAGGAACTCGTTTCCCTTAACTTCCCTATTTTGCTTGCACCAGGGAAGTAAGAACTGAACAGTTCTTCTCTTGGGCTTCCATAGGAAGCCATTGCTTGGGCAATTTTCATCCTGTTGAGGAACAGGATATGGGTCGCGTGCGTTCAGTCGTGGCCACGAAGGGTGACTGTTAACCATAACGTCCTTTTGATGACGTCAGCCCTTAGGCTATGCCACTTCCTGCAAAGATGCAGTCTTATCTGTAAAGCGAAGCTTTTATCAAAGCTATTATCCTGCTGTTCCTGCTTACTGGGCGAGGCTATGCCTTAGCGAATTTTTATGTCTTCGCATCCATTTGATTGGTGAACTAATCATAGTTCATTTTTTTTTTTGTTTTTGCAGTACATTACGCCTCCCGGCCTCCAGAACAGTCTTTGGCGTAACCAGTCGAGCAGGCGGGAGCATCAGCTTGCAGTTCATCGGGCAGGCTTCCTTGTTCAGTGAGCCGAGCTCCCTTGTACGGGATACGCTCATTCAGAGCGGTGGCTCGCAGGCCATGCGGAGCATTTTGACTACGGCTCCGTTTGAAGATATCGACCGTCAGGCTTACAAAAAGCCTGACTTCATGTTCGGGATGCTGCACCTGATCCCGATCGCCAGCTGCAAGCCGGCGAAGGCCAGTGGATCTTCCAGTTGGATGGCGAGAGATTCTATATCCCGTCTAGTAAGCGGCATTTCGCTTTGTCTTCTTTCGCGAGCGTGACTTGGGCTCGGAAGATGGCGTGGGGCGTGAGCCTAAATGCCGAGTCTATAAGTGTCGGGAGGTTGACTTTCCAGACCGGCTATTCGAGGGCGGGCCCTCCTCGTAGCATAATAGGGCTATACCCTGGGAAGGTGTCGCGGGACATTCCAGTAGGAGAGAATCCAGCTGCGGCGCCGACCTTCGGCACTCAGTTCTGCGAAGCTGACGGGAACTACCCCGCCACAGATTTCAGAGCTCCTGGTTGGGTCCACCCTCCTAGGTCATGGTGGGCGGAGTTGACCAATTATATCCTCAATCATTTGAGGGGAATTAGAGAGGTTGAACCTCTATGAGGCCGTCAGGGCGACCTGCTACGACATTGAGATGAAGGTGGCGTGCTTCTACGCCATTCTTGAGTTGTACTGCCCAGCCTCGGGGACTTTCTTCACCCCGATGGTGAATTGGGCATGGCCCTGCATGAGATGCGAGAGATCTCTGCTTTGCCCTTCGGGTCTCTTCCATATGAAGAGTATTTTCCGTGTGAGGCGGAGCTGGCTCTCTTGGAGAAGCAAGAGCCTGCTTTGCTTGAGACATATCGGGAATTGATGTGCCACCTGCACATTTGTTCCAGCATCCACACTGGTGGTAAGGGTAGCTCGAAGAGCTTAAAGAGCTGGGGGAACTACTTGTTCCGGATATGACTAGTGCGCCCGAGGCAGCTCATTGCGGAGTTGTCGAAGAAGACATCTTGGCGAGGATGGAGGTGCGTGCTGAAAAGGACATCGTCGTGACAGAAGATGATGGTCCTTTCGAGAAGGGTGATGTTCTTCGGAGCTTTCACCATCAGGCCCGTTGGCCTATGTCTCGCAAGGCGTTGCTGGCCGGATTCTTAACCATCTGGTTAAAGAAGTGTGTCGTGCCTTCTTCTTCGGGTGACATTGTCCACCCGAATGTGCTGCTGCCTGCTGTCTGCTTGGTCCATGGTCACCGCCTGGGTCTCCTTCCGGCCATGGTATGTTGTATTCAGAGGGGCCTTCGTGTACTGACGGAGGCTTTCTGCAGGCCGATGGCGTCAAGGCGAGGGAAGGGTGCCGTCCTGCCTTGTGACGGACCCAATCCTAGGGTAGGTTTACCGTACACCTACTTGATGGCGTGGTTCGCCTTGCACTGCCCCAATTTGATTGGAGCTGGGGAAGACCCACCGCAGGGCGTTCAGACGGCGCTTCTCCGTCGTTTTGAAGGCTGTCTGTGGCAGAAAACTTATGTGGCCGAGGCCCGTAAGTTAGTGCGTCGTTATGACGCTTATAGCCTGTTCCGTTGTTTTCCTCGCCTGCGGGGTGCAGGATACAACGAGGAATTCCATGATGAGGAGTCAGGCGATCTCCCATGAGTCGGGGTGTTTTCGAGTGGCTGGTCTGTATCCGCCCTCGCATTTGCTGTACAGGAGTGGGGATACCTGCTACATGGAGCCCTACATCCCGAGCCGGTTCGCCCGCCAATTTGGGTATGACCAGTTGTATGTGGGCAACCCCAATCCGGACCTGGCTTTCCGGGAGCCTTATTGATGGGGCTCGTGCTTGGCGGTTCTTTACCGCGGATGACACTGGAGCGTGGCTACGCACGCCGTTGAGGGATCCCGGCCTATGGACGACCCTGTGTTTCTGCCAATGGTATGCAGCTTCGAATTCCACGCCTCCTGGATTCAATGCTAATAGTTCAGGTGTGAAGTTGATTTCTCATCGGATGAGGCAGAAGGCTTTGGATAAGAAGGAGGGCAAACGAGTCCGTGTTCCTGGCATAGAGGAGTTCATCGCTGTAGATGACAGCGAGGCTTCTGATGCGGGGAGCCTTCGCTTCGAGGCAGAGACAAGGGCTGATGCCCACAAAGCTGGTGCTCATGAAGCCGGGTCTGGTGTAATGGGGACAGCTCCCCCACAGCATGTGGAAGAAGTGGAGGAAGAGGACTCTGAGGTCCACTTCAAAAGGAAGCGTGGGAGTGGATCCCGTAGGAAGTTGTCGGCGAAGAAGCCCGTCGCCAAACTCCTACCATTGTGGTGGAGGGCGAACTCCCTACGGCGCCTCCTTCTGCTGCTCTATTAGTGGCTGAGCCGTCGGTTGCTGAACCGACTACTGGTAAGATTGGTCCCATTTAATATGCCTTCAGCGCGCTTTACATAACTCATCATTTGCTTTTTGTTGCAGGAGCTGAGGCAGTTGGAGAGCAAGGGGAGCACTACGATCCCCTGTTCACTTATGGAAGTGCAGCTGGTTCCTTTGCTCGCTCGGAGGAGTCTGGAGGTGATGCGGCCGATATTGGCCCTTCGGGCGCTGGGACTTCTAAAGGAAGTCCTATGGCATCCAGCTCTGCCGGGTGGTCTGCGGAGGAATCGGCGAGTGGGCCAGCTATCCGCGTTGAGTCTGGTAAGAACTTTCCGATGGGACCCTTGGATTCCGATGCGGCTGACGAGGTGACATCGGCCTTCGGTATGACTAAGATCTCCTGATCCTCGCCTATTTGTTGCGTCTCCTTTTTGACCTTGGTTTTGTTGCAGGCATTCGTCCCCAAGGTGCGTCAGCTTCAAAAAGCGGAGGGTTTTCCTGAAGGGTCAAAGGGCGATATGAGCACTTCGACGGGGCAGACGCTGCTGTGTTAGACGCGCTGTATGGCGACCTGCCTTTTTATCAGCCCAAATCAGCGGAGGGCCCTGAGGTTGAAGAGGCGGCAGTCCCGGAGGTACCCTCACTTCCAGTCACATCAACGAGTGAGGTGCAGACTGTTTTGCTGAATACGGCACTGAGGGTGATTGTCAGCCCTACCTCCCCGACGCTGGTAGTTGAGCCTGCTGCTCAGGAGGTGGTTGCCAGTCCTACCTCCGCGGTGGCTGGCGTGCTGGTGTCGCTGAGGACTCCGCCGAGGTCACCTTTGGCTTGCCCTGCTGCAGTCGATGTTCCCGCTTCTTCTTCCGCGGTGGTGTCGACTAGGTTGGTAGATTGCTCCGAGATTGTCTCAAGGGTTGATGAAGCTGAGAATGACTTTATCGGTAATCTGGTCGACAACTTCTATAATAGTTTGGAGCAGACCATCGGTCTAGTCTTGAAGGGCTCGCCTGTGCCATTTTCGAAGCTGAAGATGGTTCTCTCCCGTGGCATTGAATGTATTCGGGACTTTGAGGGGTACCATCAAGCTACTGCTCTGGAGCTCCTGGTAGATGACCTTGAGAAGGACGTGGAGGAATGGCGCCATTTCCATCGTTCCGACGCAGCGTCTTTGGCTGATGAACGGCTCGCACGTCTTGTCGCCCAGAAGCGCGAGGCTCAGCTCGCTGCTCAAGAGGCTGTTGAGGCTATCTCCTCTGACTTGAGGTCCTTGGAGGCAGAGGAAGCAGAGGTTGGGAGTGCAACTGATGCTTCCAACAGTGCTCTTCTTGACGCTGAAGATAAGATTAAGAGGGCTGAAGAGATGATCCGAAAGGCAAATCTCCTCTTGTCGAAGGCTACACAGATGCGTCATGAAGAGTCTGCGCGGCTTAAGCAACTCAGGGCTCGAAGTGAGGAACTGGCGGAGCGGAAGTCATCACAGAGGGCGACTTTGGTGGAGACCGAGGCTCGTCTGGCTCAGGCGGTGGACTTCGATGAGGCGAAGCTAAGATCACAGGCGCTGGCCCAGGTTGAAGATGACAGGAGGGCGCGGCTAGCTTCGCTCGGAGATCGGATCCGATCTTATCATGTACGCCTATAGGCTTCCTCCATGTATCCCATCCTTCTGGATTAATAGAAAATTTTCTTTTGTCGTCTGTTGTTTAGATAATGAGACATGACTGTCTGTTGGTTCAGAGGTTGCAGTAACATAACCGAATGGGACGTTGCCAGTCTCGAGGTTAGCCCTTTGCGGGGCTTAAAAGGAAGGGAGATACTTGCCTTTTGTAAATGTCAGCAAGCATCGAGATTGAGACTTAGCTGTCAGCTGGTTCAGAGGTCGCAATGACATAACCAATTGAGACGCCACTAAGCTCAATGATAGATGAGGCTTGGCTATCTGCCAGTTCAGAGGTCGTAATGACGTAACTGGTTGAGAAGCCACCAAGCTTCAATCAATAGGTGATACTCGTCTTTTGTAAATGTCAACGAGTATCGAGACCTGTCTTTTGTAAATGTCAACAGGGCTCGGGATTGAGACTTAACTGTCTGCTGGTTCAGAGGTCGCAATGACATAACCAATTGAGACGCCACTAAGCTCAATGATGGATGAAACTTGGCTATCTGCCAGTTCAGAGGTCGCAATGACGTAACTGGTTGAGAAGCCACCAAGCTTCAATCAATAGGTGATACTCGTCTTTTGTAAATGTCAACGAGTATCGAGAACCTGTCTTTTGTAAATGTCAACAGGGCTCGGGATTGAGACTTAGCTGTCTGCTGGTTCAGAGGTCGCAATGACATAACCAATTGAGACGCCACTAAGCTCAATGGTAGATGAAACTTGGCTATCTGCCAGTTCAGAGGTCGCAATGACGTAACTGGTTGAGAAGCCACCAAGCTTCAATCAATAGGTGATACTCGTCTTTTGTAAATGTCAACGAGTATCGAGACCTGTCTTTTGTAACTGTCAACAGGGCTCGGGATTGAGACTTAGCTGTCTGCTGGTTCAGAGGTCGCAATGACATAACCAATTGAGACGCCACTAAGCTCAATGGTAGATGAAACTTGGCTATCTGCCAGTTCAGAGGTCGCAATGACGTAACTGGTTGAGAAGCCACCAAGCTTCAATTAATAGGTGATACTCGTCTTTTGTAAATGTCAACAAGTATCGAGACCTGTCTTTTGTAACTGTCAACAGGGCTCGGGATTGAGACTTAGCTGTCTGCTGGTTCAGAGGTCGCAATGACATAACCAATTGAGACGCCACTAAGCTCAATGGTAGATGAAACTTGGCTATCTGCCAGTTCAGAGGTCGCAATGACGTAACTGGTTGAGAAGCCACCAAGCTTCAATCAATAGGTGATACTCGTCTTTTGTAAATGTCAACGAGTATCGAGACCTGTCTTTTGTAAATGTCAACAGGGCTCGGGATTGAGACTTAGCTGTCTGCTGGTTCAGAGGTCGCAATGACATAACCAATTGAGACGCCACTAAGCTCAATGGTAGATGAAACTTGGCTATCTGCCAGTTCAGAGGTCGCAATGACGTAACTGGTTGAGAAGCCACCAAGCTTCAATCAATAGGTGATGGGGTCTCGTTTTCACGAGGGAACCGTTGTCATAGGTTTAATGTTAACATAACAGCGGAATATATGTGGTCCTACCATTCTATGGATGAGAATTGGTAGGTGATTTTGGAGGTCTCATTTTCACGAGGAGAAATGAGGGGACTGCTGTCATAGGTTTAATGTTAACGTAACAGCGGAGTATATGTGGTCCTACCATTCTGGGTGAGAATTGGTAGGTGATTTTGGAGAGGGAATCAAATGGAGCAGGTCCCTTAGGATTTTTAGCAAACCCCCAGCTATCAACGGGTTTGATATGCCTTTACCAACTACCGTTTGGGTTGGGCTAGCCATGCTATTCCCCTTAGCATGATGAGTTGTTGAGGACTCATGTTGGGCTCAGAGGCCAACATTTTCCTCTATCCTTGATCGTTAAGGATGTCGGATTATCAGGTTGATGTCTGCACAACCTCGATTGTCTTCTAGGGTGACTGGTGCATGGCCAGGTCCCAGTTGATCCATGGCCGTATAGTCTCGCTTGGAGGAAGAGAAAGGCTCTCTTTGTGCGCATTTCGGACGCGCGGATCCCGATCAGAGGTGTAATGTTAACTTGATCGAGAGCAAGATCCTTGATTAAGGATAGTACTTCTTTAAGAATTTGCCATTGATCGGCATCATGAGGAGGTCGCCCTCTGCAGTCATAAGGCGGTATGCTCCGTTTGAATAGACTGTCTCTATCACAAACGGTCCTTCCCATTTAGGCTGAAATTTGCCTTTGGTCTTGTGCGTCATAATCATCGGTCGTCCGACGGCTAAGACCAGATCTCCTTTCTGGAAGACTCTCTGCTTAACCTTCTTATTGAAGGCTTTTGACATCCGAGCCTGATATAGCTCGATGTGTTGCTGAGCTTGTAGTCGCTTTTCGTCTAGGGCTTCGAGCTCTTGAAGACGCAGGCGATCATTGTCTTCTGATGTCATCTTAGTAGTCAAGGCTACCCGTAATGATGGCACCTGGATTTCCAATGGGATAACTGCTTCGCACCCATATACCAGGAAAAAAGGCGTATTGCCTGTCGGTGTCCGCACCGTAGTCCGGTAGGCCCAAAGGCATTCACCGAGCTTTTCGTCCCAATCTCGCTTATTCGAGGAGACGAACTTCTTGAGCAGCTTGATGATTGTCTTGTTGAATGCCTCTGCCAAGCCGTTGGCGGCAGGATTGTAGGCGGTTGAAGCCACATTCTGAATTCGGTATTTATCGCAGAACCGATAGAACCCTTACGAACTGGGGACCATTGTCATGGATGATCCGTCTGGGTACACCAAATCGATGGATGACCTGGTGTTTGATGAAGCTAACCAGATGGGAGGTTTTGACTTCGGCCAATGGTATGGCCTCTGCCCATTTTGAGAAGTAATCGGTTATTGCCAGGATAAACCGGTGACCTCTTGCCGAAGAGGGACTGATTGGTCCTACGACATCAGTTCCCCATGCTTCAAATGGCCATGAAGCAACAGCAGGGTGGAGCAACTCCGAAGGTTGGTGTATGAAGTCTGCATGGACCTGGCACGCCTTACACCTTCGTGCATACTGGGGTGGCATCGGCCATCATGGTCGGCCAGTAGTACCCAAGTCTGTGCAGCCTGTCTTTAAGCTTTGGACCCGGCTGGTGAGCTCCGCAAATGCCATCATGTGCTTCTTTAAGCACTTCTTGTGCCTCTGAATGAGAAAGGCAACGGAGAAGGATACCATCATAGGAACGACGGTAAAGTGTCTTCAAAGTGGGATCATAGTAGAAGCGGGGCGACCTTCGTCTGATGGAACCGCTTCTTGGGATCATCCGGGAGCAGATCGTGCAGAGCATAGTCAATGAGAGGGAAGCGCCAATCCCTCGGCTCAAGATCCACGGAGGTATTATGGACTTCTTGGATCTTTAGCATATACTTGGAGCATACGAGATGCCGGGTTGCGACTGTGAGGTGATACTCTGTGTCGGCCGGTAAGGCTAGCGTCGTCGCTAGTGCAGCGAGAGCATCCGCCTTGGTATTCTGAGATCGAGACACATGCCCGATGTAGAAGCCTTCAAATAAGCTAGCCAATTCGATGGCTGTATGATAGTAAGGCACCAAGTCCTCATGGCGGACTTCATATTCGCCTTTTACCTGGCTAATGATCAGCTTTGAATCGCCATAAGCTTCAAGATAGCGTACCCCCATTCCGTGGGCGAGCTGGAGGCCAATGAGCAGAGCATTGTATTCCGCCACATTATTAGAGCATGACTCTGTCAAGGAGAACGCCCTGGGAAGGATATGATCTTGTGGGGAGATGAACACAACCCCACTCCGGCGATAATCTTTCCTTTGGGGCCCATCCGCGATGCTCCGCCAAAGAACATCTGCCATACCTCCTCTACTGATGTTGCATTAGATTCGAAGACCTCATCAGGGATGTCTTCGTGAAGCTTTGAATGTTCCGGGACTAGATGCGCAGCCAAGAACTCTGCAAGGGCTTGACCTTTAACCGCCTTTTGAGGGGTAAAGGTTATGTCATATTGGGATAATAGCAGTGCCCATTTAGCCAACCTTGAGTTCAACGACCCTGGCTTCGTCATGAGAAGACGTAAAGGGTTTACCCTGGAGATGACATGTATGGTTTGGCCAACCAAATAATGTCGTGTCTTCTGGACAGCGAAGACGAGAGCTAAACACTCTTTTTCAATAGGATTGTAGCGAGATTCCGCTCCTATGAGAGTTCTACTCAGATAGTAAATGGCCTGCTCATGGCCATTGTCGTCCTTCTGAGCGAGGAGGGCGCCGAGGAATAATCCAGGGCTTTCACATAAAGCAAGAATGGTTTCCCTGATGTAGGGGCCACCAAGACTGGAGGTTTTGTGAGATACCTCTTAATGTCTTCATAAGCTTCTTGACAAGCTTGATCCCATATGAAGGCAGTACCCTTCTTCATTAGTCGGGTAAATGGTTGGCAACGGCCCGATAGATTTGCTATGAATCTCCTGATATAGGCTAACCTGCCTTGTAAGCCTCTGAGCTCTTTGAGGTTCCTTGGTGGATGCATGTCCTGTATGGCTTTGACTTTGTCTGGGTCTAGATGGATTCCTTTTGATGTGATTATGAACCCAAGGAATTTGCCGCTGGATACTCCTAAAAGGATTTTGTCGGTTCATTTTCAACTGATGAGCCCGCATTATATTGAACATCGTCCTCAGATCGCGAAGATGTTCATCTTTGCGGCGACTTTTGACAGCAATGTCGTCAACATAGCACTCCACCGTCTTCCGGAGATGATCGCGGAAGATCATGCTCATTGCCCGCTGGTAGGTTGCCCCGGCGTTCTTCAATCCGAAGGGCATTACAGTGTAGCAGTATACCCCCAAAGGCGTTCGGAAAGAAGTATGCTTCTCGTCATCAGGATACATCTTGATCTGGTTGTACCCTGAGAAGCCGTCCATGAAAGACATCCTCTCGAACCCGCATGTGTTGTCAATCATGACATCAGTGATGGGCAGTGGAAATTCATCTTTGGGACAGGCCGCATTGAGATCACGGTAGTCGATTGCAGATCCGTATTTTGCCTTCTTTAAGGACGGGGACTATGTTAGCCACCCAATCTGGATGTTGTTCCTCCCGGATGAAGCCACAAGCAATGAGCTTATGAACTTCGGCTTCAATAGCCTCCATGATGTTTGGGCGGAACCGACGTTGTTGTTGCTTGACTGGCTTAACGTCGGGCTTGATGTTTAGACGGTGCATAGCGACCTGTGGATCGAGTCCAGGCATGTCTTCATAGCTCCAGGCGAAGACATCTATATACTCTTTTCGAGCATTATCAATTCTTCCTTTTCGATAAGTGATATCAATTCTTCCTTTTCGATAAGTGATAAGCTTTCACTTATGAAAATAGGCTTGGGGTGATCTTGACTGCCCAAGTTGACTTGGATCACTTTGTCTTCGGTAGGTGGCTCGCGCAGCTCGAACCGCTTTTCCCATTGGAGGCTTAATTGCTGGGCCCAAGGTTCCTCATCAGCAGCTTCCGCAGGTTCCAATTGACTGCCCGAGGTCATATTCACAGTGAGACCGTTGAACATTCCTCCTATGCTGATGTCAGAGTTCCATTCAGCAGATGAGTCTGACTGTGATGGAATTGGCTCGTCGTCTTTGACTTGAACCGTTACTGATGATGTGGGTGTAACATAACCCAACTCTGCGTGTACTATCATAGTAATTTGCAGGTTTCCCTTTCGGGACAGCATTACGCATCAGACCGCGTCTTCCCTTTCCGAAGTTCAGGCTGCCTGCCTTCTTCAAGTCATATCCCATCTTCTCCATAATATGGCGTGCCGGTTGCGCATAATGGAAGAACTGTGGGGCTTCTGAGTCCGAGCTTGAATCTGTAGGTACAGGTCTCCGTGGCTGGGTTCTACCGAAGATTATCGGCAACTGACCTTGTTTGGATGGAGGGATCACCAGCGTGGCCCCTTCTATAACCTCCACAGATGTAGTAGCCGAACTTGGCTTATGTACGGGCATGTGAAGAGAGCCATCCATGATGGATTTAGTTGACTCGATGCTCGCAGGATAATCAAAAGAAATATTATCATTAATCATCCATTCGCCTTCCTCATCAGAAGGGACCTTACATCGGGGATTATTAAAGCATGCTACTATTGGCTCGCCAATCAAAATGGCTGGCGTGCCCATTTCGGATTCCGAATCCGCCTCATTGCCACTTCCATCACTGTCTGGCAATGGTTCTCCCGGCGTTCCACTAGCCTCTTGATATAGGAGAGCATCTGTGAAATAGTTTTCCACCCCCTTGAAGGGCTGCTTCTCAGCGAAGACAGTTCGTACTGTCGCATCATCCTCAACATACTTGAAGCACTGATGAAGAGTGGAAGGAACGATCCAGTTGGCATGGATCCATGGTCGTCCCAGTAGCAGGTTGTATGATGTGTCCGCGTCAATGACATAGCATGTCACTTCTGACTTCAGGCTTCCGATTCTGCAGCGAAGCCGAATCTTTCCAAGCGGATGGCTGCTCCCGGCGTTAAAACCGTATATTGTAGTGGTGGTCGCAGACAACCTGTACAGTGGTATGCCGAGGAAGTAGAGGAGCCTTTTGGGGATGATGCTGAGCGCAGACCCGGATCGACTTGTATCCTTTCAATGCAGGTTGAACCGATATATCCGGTATAGTACAGAGGTCGATCATGCTTGTTGTCTTTGAGAAGCATATCTTCCGCCGTGAAGGTAATGGCAGGTACCTTTGACTGTGCGTGATGGCACTCTGAGCAGGAAGGGCGCATCTCATCATCAGGAACCTCGGGTATGCATGTCAGAAAGGACTCCGAGTTGGCTAGCGCATCTCTGAGTGCCTCTCTTGTCTCTTTAGAGAGACGAAGGAGCTCGTGTATTGTGATACGAGCCGGGATATTGGCTAAGTGGGCCAATATATCAAAGCGAAAGGGCGTGGCTAGCCCTTGGCTTGGTGGTTTCTTCAACACCTGGTCGAATCGCACCTCCTTAGGTTTTCCCTCCCTTTGGTCAGGACTGGAGTGGATGTCGGCATTGGTACTGACGTTGTTTGCCGTGGTACCTCGTCAGTAGGTTTGTCATACTGCCTTAGGTATGACTTTCCAGACCGGGTGCCCGTCTGTTGAGGCGCATCTGCCTGCGCTGTACAGACATGCTTTTCTTCTTCAGAATCGCTGAGGGAAGCCGAAGTAAGATTACCATCGTCTGGCAGAACAGAGACGACATTGCAAGACTTGCCCTTTTTGCTGGAGTCCTTCGACGTCTGCTGTATGTCTTGGACGAGGTCAGGGGTGTATCCATATAACTTCCCCTGTCTCCAATGTCAAAGGGGCGAGGCCCTTGTTGTTTTGAGTCATGGCTGGAGGATGCTTGACTTCCAACCGCGGCATCGGGCTGGATAGGTCCCGTCAGGAACTGTGACCTTCTGGGCAGTGCCGAACTCAAGAGTCACCATATTGGCAGTGACTTTCTTCTGTTCCGTCTTTAGTGTGAGGACGCCGGCATCAATCAGGGCTTGTATCCTGTCCTTGAGGACATAGCACTTGTCAGTAGGATGATGGACCATCCTATGATAAAGACAGTATTTGGGTCATTTGTGCGCCCTATCTCATTAGGACGCTGAGCATCTGGCAGCTTCATCTTATTCCCTTTATGGAGCAGATAGAATATCGTGACCACCTGATCATCTCTGAAGGAGTACTGTTTAGGAGGGAACTTGGGCTCCTGATTGTTGAAGCTGCTCTTCTTGGCCTTTGACTGCATGTCCCCGGTCAGCTCGACGGACATAATTTCCTTCCCCTTAGCTTGGGAAGACTGTGGGAGATCGCTACGCCCTTTGTTGTTCGCACCCCATTTGCTTCTAGGGACGGACGGCTCGAACTTCTTAGCCGACTTCTCGGCTATCTCAGCCTGTTCGACCAATTCTTTCCAAGTATGGGCTTTGACAGCCCCCATGCGAACTTCTACTTGATCCAAGAAGTTGTGTCTGCATGTCTGTAAGAGCATGGGTAAAGGCATCCCTGCTGGGCACATCAGAGAAAGATTTCTGAACCGCTCAATGTATTCACGGACAGATTCGCCTTTCTTCTGCACGGTAGAAAGGAGCTTGTCCATGGTCACTTCGGTATCATCCTCATAGAAGCGAGAGAGGAACCGAGTTTCCAGGTCGATCCAGGAATTGATAGAGCCTGGGGGAGACTGCGAAACCAGTCAAATGCCACCCCTTTCAAGGTGCCGATGAACAACCTAGCCATGATGGCGTCGTTGCTTAGAACATTACCGGTCTGGGACCGGAAATAGTAGATGTGCTGATTGGGCGAGCTCTTACCATCATATGCATGCAACGTTGGTGGTTTGAACTTTGGCGGATATGACACCGAATCCCATTCCAGTGGGTAAGGACGGACTACCCCCACTTTCTTCAATTCATCCTTCTGAGCCAGGGATGAAATTTGAGCTTGAAGGCCTTTAAGGACTTCGGCATCCAGGGAAGAGCCTCCCTTAGATCTCTCCATTTTGGGCGGATCATTGCTGAGGTGTCCCTCCTCGTCATGATTGCTCCCGGTATCGTCATCCCGGTTGTTGAGGAGCTGAGCTAGCATCTGTTGGATATTGTCCAGGGCCTCTTGCTGAGTTCTAGAGGTCTGCTCCTGAGCTTCCAAACGCCGACGAAGGTCGTCATTGGCGTTCTCGGCCATATTGACCGATGCTTTGTCGTCCGTATAGAACTGATTGTTGCTGAAGAGGCATACCCGCTGTCTCCATCTTCTCCATCAGATGATTGGGTGATCGTCTGGGCTGTGGCGAGATCAGGGTCTTTGAGGAAGAAGGCTGCTCATAGTTATAGGGTATTGCCACCCTAGACCTGGTGTTTCGGAAAACACCTTCTTCACGCACCAAGACTTCACCTAAGCCTGGGCAGTAGTCTGGATCTGGGAGCCGAAAGGGGTGTCGTCAGAGGCTTGACTTCTTCCGCGCGGCTCTCGCCCCCTTCCGGTCATGTTGACGGATGCAGAGGCTGGATCCGGTGGCCCGCTCCTTTGGGATGCCTCATCGGGACGGCGCAGACAGTCGATCAAAGACTGATCGCCGGTATGGAGAAGTGGCGAGGGTCGGTCGTAACCGACACTGTATAGAATGGACCATCACCAACTGGCAGTCACATCGTCGAGACAGGAGGAAGTAGTCTGGAAATGCTTCAATCTCCGCTTGTCCGCCAAGAATTCTCGCAGGTCGGCCCTGTAGGGGCCTGAACAATCTGGTATATGGGACAACGCATCGTTCCCCTTATTCCTGCGGAAAGGATCAGCACCGCATAGTGCTCTGGTTCTAGCCTCGCGGCTGTAAACCCGATGAGTATGCCGAGGTACAATAGCCTTGCTTGTGAAGACAGGGCTAGCAGTAGGCATTGCTGCTCTAGGCGATGGTATGATCGCCGTCTTGACTTTATGGTTGGCAGCATTGTTGGCGCAGGCGGGCATCTTGCATTTTTCTTCATAAGAGAGGCGCGGATTTGGCATGGCTACGCCTGAAGCTTCAGCAGAGGACCTCTGTTTAGGCCTCCATATCCGTTTTGGCAGAGGATGCATAGGTTCGCAAGGAACCTGAATAGCCACAAGCGGGGCTGTGGGGTGTTGGCAAAATTCTGCCTCTGGTTTCTGATTTGAAACCTTGGTCATGAAGACCTTCCCGTGCTTCCGTGCTCGAAGCATTAGGCCACCCCCAGAGAGGACTTCTTCAAATCTTCTTTGATCGATCTGGATAACCAGGTTCTCAAAAGTGCAGGATCTGGGCTGCGGACCTGTTTCCTTGTTGCGCCAGAGAACTGCGGCAGGTTTGCAGAGAAGCTTTTCCGTCTCCGTAGAGACTTTGCTTGAAGATTTAGCCAGAGAAGATCTGGCTGCACCGGCTTTTCTGAATTCAGAGATAGACCCGAAGGTCTGTTCGTCGCATTGCGACACTTGATTCTCAGCAGAGGAGAATACGTTCCCCAGCGGAGTCGCCAGCTTGTTTTCCATTAATTTTGCAAAAAAGGGAAAACTTACAAAAAAAAGTTTGAGGAGCTAAATTACAGGTATTCTCAAAAGATTACAAGTAGATCTCCTCAGAGATTCTGGGAAATGTGCCGATAGGAGTCTGGTCAACGCGCGACCACTTTGTCCCTTTGACGATGCGAGCGATGAGATTCCTTCTCGCCTGGTTCCGGGAATCAGAGAATAGAGGGTTGATAGAACCCTCTTGCTGCTTCTCAAAATCGCCTTCAATTAGGAATTCCTTCTCGCCTGGTTCCGGAAATTCCTTGAGAAGAAGAACGATGATAGGGCATCAACACCCTAGATAGAGAAAGCAATTCTCTAAAAGGTCTCTGAATTCGAAAACGCACGGTGCGTTATGAAGAAGCCTCGTTGAAGAAGTTGATTGATCAATTCTCGTGATCAGAAGGCGATTGATGGCTCCTTCCTCTGCGATCCCCTCCTCCTCTTTTTTTTTGTTGTACCCATGGCGGGTTATTTATAGGGAGAGCAAGGGTATAATTGTCCCCTTGAAGATATGGAAACAGGTTGAACCGAATCTGTTTGAATCTGGAAAGTAGCCTTGCTGCGAGGCTAGAATAGCTTCCGCGGAGCTAGAAAATGGCAAGTCGGTTGATCTTTCCGATTTGTTATGATCCTTTCCATATCGTTGAAGGATTTCCCTGATCCTCTTACTCGTTTCAAGAGAGTCAAGAGATTGCGGCAATCACCTGCCATATTTGAATCCTGATTGGATTTGATTAGCTTAGATCTAATCTCATCAGGAGATTTGATTGGTCAAAGGCTGACCATAGCAGGCTGATGGCGGAGCTGCCCGCTTTGAAGCTCATAGCGGAGCTAGAGGCAATTCCTGGCGAAGTCCGAAAAGAGGCTTTTCGGCGAAGCTGTCAGTTAGCTTCCTGGCGATGCTCTGGATGATGTTAGCCTCTCACACGAGGCTATCTCCTTGGGCTAATGTAATGCTAAATGCTAGCATTTTAGACCTGCTGAGGTCTGTTTAGAAACAATCCGGGTTCACTGTTCTGCTTGCTGGATCAGTGGAGTCCAAACCGCTTCCTTGTCCCTTGGAGGTGGGTAAAAACGGTCTTCAGCTCGTCTGTCACTTGTCTTTTGTAATGTCAACAAGTTTAGACATTGTTCGGACTAATGAGAAT